>JAMPIV010006138.1:20000-122500 GCA_024509875.1 Oreohelix idahoensis | reverse complement strand
TAGACAGCATTACAATGATGAGTCAGATGCATGTTATATTTCATAGTGCTGTAAATGTAGTCAGGTGAAAAACTCCATCCTTTTCTATAACAGCCAGGAGATAACCAGATGTATGAGATCAGTTCACTCTCCTTAGTCTGACTTCAGCAAGACAGACACGTCTGCCGAAGTATAAATAATGTCCTCAAAAATATCCTCTAGATAATAAAGGTTTTCCAAACCTAGTTCATTTAACAAAGTAGCAAGTAATGGTCCTTGGGACATGCATCAACCGATGCAGTACAATACAGCGACATGTGAGCTGGGAAAACATCTCGTGACGACGACTTTCGAAGACAGGCTATGAATCGAAAACGCTCACGACCAAAAATCGATAGAGTTAATGGAAAGTCAATTTACCTTGCCTTCAGGAAATACACAGAAATATTATGCCTCCCGGATTGTAATAAAACGATGTTGCGAGAATTTATCACGCAACATATCACCACCTCCTCCCGATAAAAAAAAATGTGGAACTAATGGATATGAACGCAGTTTCATAATCCAGATATACCAGGTTCGAAACCTGCTGCAGGCGGTTTGGTAGCAGATCGCTTTGTGTGGATTTTTAACAATGGTATAAGCGCCGTACCGTTCAGAAAGCAATGGCAAACTACTGAATGAAAAAAAATTGCCTAGAAAAATCACAAACAGCCAATAAAAGCTGGGGTTGATTGCCACGTCCTGTAAAGGATAAGCAACTAACTAACTTTGAACAGGAGTTATTGTAATAAACTACATGTTTTCTGTCTGACAGAAATAATTTAAAATATCGTCAGTAGTTGAAGGTTTACTTTTGATGTTTCTAGTTTTCTAATTAAAATAGCGTGATCTATCATATCAAATGAGAGAGAGAGAGAGAGAGAGAGAGAGAGAGAGAGAGAGCGAGAACGAACGAACGACCTTTATTTTCAAAGGGTTTAGAATTGGGCATGCAGGCCAATAGATAGATAGATAGATAGATAGATAGATAGATAGATAGATAGATAGATAGATAGATAGATAGATAGATAGATAGATAGATAGATAGATAGATAGATAGATAGATAGATAGATAGATAGATAGATAGATAGATAGATAGATAGATAGATAGATAGATAGATAGATAGATAGATAGATAGATAGATAGATAGATAGATAGATAGATAGATTAGGCTAGAAAAATGCATATTCCTAATGACAGATATGAAGTATAATTTCATTACAGTTTCTATACCCCGACCAAGGCCTGCTTTACAATTAAATTGGCTATTTTGTTGTCGCGGTTAATAGAGGCATACGTAATTGTGTCAGTTATTTTGACGAGAGATAAGATAAACATCAGCCCTCATAGCCTGCTAGAGATTTGTTTGAAGGAACATACGTCCTACACTCACTACAAGGTGAATATAAAAGATATATATTATTTGCTGATGTTTTAGTTGAGAAAATTATAAGTAATCAACGTATTTATTCTCACTTATAGTTGTATTTACAAAAGAGCTAGTGTGGCGAATGTTGGCTATGATTTTCTGAATGCTAGAAATGATGATATTTATAACGACACCTATGTGTCTTTTTTGTGCTATGTAGCGGAATATCTTACAGGTAAACTGGCTAATAAAACTTGGCGTAACATGTATGATCACAGCGACGCCATCTTGATTACTGATCCAAGTTTTATTCATGCAAAGGTTCAGCGTATTTCATTTCATCAAAATAAGAGGTATTCCTATATGTAAACAGCATCATTTATTATGATCCCAGACATAAATGCTAAGTATTCTCCTTGTTCAAAATATATTTTTGTTGTTGTTGATTAACTAGGGTTGTCGAGACTTGTCGTTCTATCGCATCCAACGCCAAGTTGTAGAATTTATACATGTTCTGTAGCTGTTGAGTGGTGCTGTATAAAGTATTTGTGATTGTTGGGGAGCCCGGCACCAGCTTTCTTATTTCAATGAAGTGTCCTGGCCAGGTCAGCAGCACATGTTGAACTGTCTCTTATGGATGGGTGCAGTTTCGGCAATTAGGCTCGTGTGTGGGGTTGAATTTGTTTAAGTGCGTGGTGTGTTCTATTCTAAGCTGGAAGACTGTGCTCTGCTCCACACGTCATAGGTTATTAATTGAGTCGTTTTTTGGGGGATGGGCCATTTCTTTATACAAAGCACATCCAGAAGACCCTTTTGCCCATTAGTTCAGCATTTCCTCTTTGAAGTTATTTTGAAGTATTCGTTTAGCCGTTTGCATGTTGGCTTTAGTGTTTGTTTGAACCAAAGCAATGTTTTGCTAATCCGTCTGCTTTTTCATTGCCTGAAATGTCTGTGTGTCCTGGTATCCACTGGAGAGTGGCCCTAGTGTTGTATATCTTTAGCAGGAACTGGCTCTTGAAGTGTTGGTCAACCAGCTGTATTACGTAAGCTTCCAGTCAAGCATTTATGGTGGCCTTGAAGGCAGAGCCATAATAGCGCTCTTTTGCTTCCAGAACAGAACGTTTACATCATCGGTCCATAGGTTCTATGTTTGCATCAATTCACAGGCAGCTGTTGGCGTGGTTCTCATCCCCCCACATACGCACCTTAGAGCTTGGTTTTGGACGTTGTCCAGTTCTGCTTGGGTAGTTGTGCACATTTTTGACTGCAGTGGTAGGTTATTATCCATGACTGATGGGACATATCCCAGGTAAAGCTGTTTCAGATTTCCTTTTCCTGCTCCCCAGCTGGTGCCTGCAAGATGTTTAACTAGGTTCAGACGTCTTATGGCCTTGTCTTTCATTGTGTGCGCCAAGGTATTGAGGAGTAGCTGTCTGTCAAGCTCTACACCTAAATAAGCTGTATTGTCTTCTCTAGTTTTTTTTCGAGTTTTAATTGGAACACCTTCTTGCTTAGTGTGTAGTGTTTTTGAGTTTATCTTTAGCGGTCAGAGCCTGCTGTTACAGCTGTTGTAGGTAGGGCTGTATTTGGTTTAGCTTGTGCTAGCTTTTTGTATTTTCCGGTGTTCAAATGAGCAAGTCATCTGCATAAAGTGTTTTTGATACCTTTAAGAAGGGGGGTAAGTCATTTATAAACATAAGGAAGAGGGTGCTAATTAATGATGACCCTTGTAGTAATTGTCGTGAGTGTGTAATTTTAGAGTATTTGTCGAGTACGACAAAGTGAGTGAACTGCAAGATTTATAGAGAAAACACAGACAAGGTGTGAAATTAGGGAGAACTTAAGATGACCTGGAAGGAGGTCTATTAACGCTATCACTCTTTCCAAGCCCACAACTCACTTACGTAGTCTTAAGTATCACCCGCTCTCTCTTTTTCTCACAGACAGATAGAGAAATAGTAAGAGTTTAAATAGGAATGGATGAAGGTCGTGAACAGAGCAATTACAAAAGGTTAACATTCATTAAAGTTCTCTTTAGCTTGTATAGAAGACAAGAATTTTAGAAAAATCTCGGCAAAAATTAACTGATCAAATAACAAGTTAACAATTACATCAATTAACACATCAAGAAAAAATACCAATTAGTAGGCCCCCGACAGGCTAAATAAACAAAGAGTTAACAATCCTTCCGCTTCTGTAGAAAAATACAAAATAACTTAAGTCAGTGTCTTTATGTCTCTGCTCATAGCTGAGGATACTTTATAAATGCACTGAAGACGCTATCCATGCGCCGTGTTCACACAGAAAAAAGAAAAAAAAAAACAAGACAGGCTGTAGATTAACTCTGTCTATATTCTGATCACTAATACACGCAATGGTTGTACTGCCCAGAAGACATAACAAATCGAGGTTAACTCAGGGCAACCTACTGTATTGGCACTCTTATCCGGCGCGGCGAATTATAACAGGTGTGCCTCGTATATGGTACTCGATGCGTAATCCGGTTGGGTCTGGTTTGAGACCTGGTATTGTGACTGAGCACTCAGTTAAAGCATACAGTAAGATACTTTCAATTAGGCTGGGGATGCTGTGTGAATTGATATGCCGGATGCCACTGTGCTCTGACATTTACTGAATAGGTGAGTAGGAAACCAATACTGTACAATACGTGACGACAGGCAGCGGTCACTGGTTCTACACTGCAATGAAATCGATATTCGCGTAATTTTCAGTCGTTTAGAGGTTACGCGAAGTAGGTATAGTTACCAGGCAATTTGACACGCGTGTTGCTGCAAACCGTTAGACTGGACGGAGAATTTATGCGTTCCCTTTACTTGTATTTGCAGCCACCTGTTTTAGCAAAGGGTGGAGGGGAGGGGTTACCTCCTGGAACTAAGACCAAACAAACACCCATTACCTCAAGCAAAATAAAATAGTAACTTTAATGTTACATTACGGAATTTGTTTTATTATTGCGAGGCAAGTCTCTGTGTTGTATCTTCCCACATGAGTTGTCCTTCTGTTACTTCTACAATATTAATTGTCAACATGCATCCCGCAAAGGCTAATATATTTTGTACATACATGTACATCTGAGCATTTTCTCTGGAAAACCGACTGGGTGTCCTCTCCCAATTTAACATTTGGGTGTTCCGACCATGTGGTTCTCATTGCGAGGATGCACCATTCATACTATATCATTACTTGAATTTACAGAAAACATAAGCACTAGATAGATACATTCCACATTTAAACTGTATGCGCACCGTTTGGTCGATACACAAAAGGGAAAAATAATAACCTCCCAAAATGGAATACATACAAGTGCAATGTTTATGCTATTATGATATATTGTGACTTTACATGGCATAGAATTCTGTCGCTGGCCAGTGGTTAACTTTCTAGACTGCCTTCTTAGTTAGTTCTAAACTACACAATAGCCATTCCCTGGTTCCACGCCATGCCATGAAAAGTTCCTCTCCAGAAAATAAAATGACTGCCTCCCATAAATTCAGTTGTTATAGCGAAGACACGTCACAAGACAGATTTATATGAATAATTTACACAACTGTAGTTCCCCAAAAGTAATGTCAGCTTAAGCTTACCACTTAACCTATTGTAAACACTAACAAAACTATGAGGCTCTCAACAGATTACGCATCTGGCAGCTTAGGTTATTGACTGCGCTATATTGGCACTGGATAAATTACTGAGCAGTTGTAACAAGGAAAAAACCCACAATTCCCTACTATCAGTTATATATACACTAATAACTAAGTTCAGTTAGTTGCTTATCATTTACCGGGCGTGGCAATCAACCCCAGCTTTTATTGGCTGTTTGTGATTTTTCTAGGCAATTATTTTTCATTCAGTAGTTTTCCATTGCTTTCTGAACGGTACGGCGCTTATACCATTGTTAAAAATCCACATAACTAAGCATATAGGACTCACACCGAGATAGCCAGATATTTCAGTGACGCGGTCAAACCTTATGCTCACAATTGCATGTGTCTCATTCGGTTTTAACATCGGGTCCAGTTTGTTAACGAGTGTAAAGACAGTTAAAATCTATCAGGCTATATAGTCCAGACATGAACGCTGACATGGCCATCTGCCTTCGCGTCCTTTGTACAGGTGGTCGGGTCGCTCCGCTTTCTAGCGTAACCTTGAGTAACATAATCATTAGTCTAGAGTCTAGATCAGAGATATTAAAATTCCCTGTAAATCCTTACGTTACCCAGCTTTCAATGGGTTGATTCTCTGCGCTGCTCAACTATAAGAGACCATATTAAGGCTGCCGCACGTACATGGGCTAGAGTGGTCAAAACACTATTACGTTTGAGGACATTCCCCGGTGTTGGCGTCCTACAAATATGCACGCAGATGTGTCTTGTGCAATGTTATCGTAAGCTGGCGAGCGCTGGCTACTGAGGACCGAGCAGTGAATGTATAATGAGGGCCAGAAACGAAATAAAAAGTCAGACACGCCTTGGGGTGGGGGGAGGTCTCTGCGCGGGAAAAAAAATTAACTTTTTCAGGACGTAGGGGTTTTCCCATGTTTTACGCAAGGAATTTTTTGCGACTCAGATTTTTCATATAGTGTTACCATGCAAGTGTCAGTTATTTCAAAGTTTTTAACAAATATAGTCATGTTGTATATATTTAAAATGTAAAATGGATGAGGATTCTGAATATGTTCAATTTATAATTAAAAACTAATTTTTATGAATATAAAATAGTTGGAGAGTGGGAAAATAAATTTGATAAAAAAAAACAAAAAAAAAACAAAACATATCAGAATTACCCACTCAAGATATCTAATGCCTCACTTATGTTATCCAAGATACAAATATTTGTAAACTACATTCATTTTGAAAATAAAATACATATGGCTCAAGTTTATACACTAACTACTTTTCAATTGGCTTCAAGAAAAGGAAAGACACTCTTTTGTCACAAATTTTCTGCGGCACATGTTTTTCATATACTGTTACCACATAAGTGTCAGTTATTTCAAAGTGTTTAACAAATATAGTCATGTTATATATATTTAAAAAGGAAAATGGATGAGAATTCTGAATATGTTCAGTTTATAATTTTAAAAAAAATTTTTATGAGTATAAAATAGTTGGAGACTGGGAAAATAAATTTGACAAAAAAAAATAATAAAAACATATCAGAATTACCCACTCAAGATAGCTAATGCATCATTTATGTTATCCAAGATACAAATATTTGTAAACTACATTCATTTTGGAAATGAAATACATATGGCTCAAGTTTACACTCTAACTGCTTTTCAATTGGCTTCAAGAAAAGGAAAGACACTCTTTTGTCACAAATTTTCTGCGGCACAGGTTTTTCATATACTGTTACCATATAAGTGTCAGTTATTTCAAAGTTTTTAACAAATGTTGTTCGTCCATCACGGGTGATGAAGACCACTCTGTTCATCCAATTATTTAGGAATATGTTAGGTTAGTCTATGGGTACGAAGGTGACTGATGAGCCCGATGCGGGCCTGGAAAGATCTCGGACAGTGTGGGCAGGGAACGTTTGCTTCAAGTGAAGGTTTTATTACACGGTCCTTTCTAGCTTGTCTCCGCTGTTCCGCTGCTGCTCATCTGGATGATTCGCATGCCGCTGCACCTTTACGAAGAGATGTGCGCCAAGCAGTTCGGTCTTGCGCAGCAGCTTCCCATGTGTCTGGGTTTATGTCAAAGGTTTTCAATGACGTCTTTAACGTGTCTTTGAAGCGCTTCCTTTGGCCACCATGGGAGCGTTTACCCTTCTGTATCTCACCATAAAAGAGTATCTTTGACAGTCGATGGTCTGGCATGCGGACTACATGACCTGCCCAGCGAATCTGTGACTGCATCAGAATAGTATCAATACTAGGGATACCAGCTCTGTCAAGAACGGCGGTATCCGGGATCTTGTCTTGCCATTTGATGTTCATTATCTTCCTGAGACAGACTGTATGGAAGTGGTTTAGCTTCTTTACATGGCGGCTGTATACAGTCCATGTTTCACTTGCATACAGCAGCACTGGAAGCACCGCAGCTCTGTACACCTTCAGCTTTGTCTGTAGACTAATGCCACTTCGATGCCAAACGTTGGTGTATAGTCTGCCAAATGTGCTGCTGGCTTTGGAGATCCTGGTGTTCACCTCATCATCAATGACAATGTTCTGGGATAGTGTGCTACCAAGGTACGTGAATCTGTTCACAACATTCAGTTTCTCACCATTAACCTTGATGATTGGCTCAGTATAAACTGTGCCAGGAGCTCTTTGGTACATGATTTCTGTTTTCTTCGTGTTGATGGTAAGCCCAAAGTTGGCGCAGGCTTCGGAGAATCTATCCACACTATGCTGCAGATCAGCCTCTGAGCCAGCATTGAGGGCACAATCATCAGCAAACAGAAGATCTCTGATGGTGTGTGATTTGACCTTGGTTTTTGCTTGAAGCCTCCTAAGGTTAAACAATTTTCCATCAATACGATAACTAATGTCGATTCCTGTGTCCCCGTCTATAAAAGCATCAGTCAGCATAGCAGAAAACATGATACTGAACAGAGTCGGTGCAAGTACGCACCCTTGTTTAACTCCATTTGAGACAGGGAAAGGCTCTGATAGCTCACCGTTTTCCTGAACTCTAGCCTGCATTCCATCATGCAGTTGCTGCACTATTGTGATAAATTTCTTTGGGCAGCCATATTTTGCCATGATCTTCCATAGACCCTCTCTACTGACCGTGTCGAACGCCTTTGTCAAGTCGATGAAAGCTGTGTACAGGTCACAGTGCTTTTCTTGGCACTTTTCTTGTAGCTGTCTTGCAGCGAACACCATATCTGTGGTTCCACGTTCTTTCCGGAATCCACACTGACTTTCAGGTAAAAGACCTTTGTCAAGATGAACCGTAAGGCGATTCAAAAGGATTCTGGTGAATATCTTCCCAGCGATTGATAAAAGAGAGATGCCTCGATGATTGTTACAGTCTTGGCGATTACCTTTACGTTTATATAGATGTATAATTGATGCATCTTTGAGATAGTGTGGGATGGTTTCACTCTGCCACATTTGCTGGAAGATCATGTGAAGTTTCTCTATCAGAACTGCACCGCCATCTTTATAAACCTCAACAGGAATTGAATCGGAGCCGGGGGCCTTTCCACTAGCCAGGTGACGAATCGCTTTCTTAGTTTCCTCCAGAGTTGGTACATCATCTAATGCTTCATTTATAGTAATTTGGGGCAGGCGGATGACGGATTCGTCGTTAATAGATGATGGCTGGTTCAGAATATTATTAAAATGTTCAGCCCAGCGTTGGAGCATTTTTTCCTTGTCTGTAATTAGTGTTTTTCCATCTGCATTAAGGAGGGGAAATGATCCTGATAATGTTGGACCATAGACCGCTTTGAGTGTAAGGTACAAATTTTTCAAGTCATGGCTGTCAGCAAAGCCTTGGAGCTCATCTGCTTTATTACTCAGCCATGAATCCCGCATCTGGCGTAGTTTATGTTGGACGATTCTGCGCATGTTGTTGAAAGCGTCTTTCTTGGATGTAGATTTTGGATCATTTAAAAATGCTTTATGGAGATGGTGTTTCTCAGCCAACATCTGCTTTATATCATCTGAGTTCTCATCAAACCAGTCATTTTGTTTCTTGATGGAAGGACCCAGGACCTCTGTAGCAGTGTTGTAGATCTGCTCACTTAGGGCTGCCCAATTTGTTTCCACACTTTGGCCGTCTAGCGAGATAGATTTGAGACGGTCTTCTAAGGTGTCAGTAAATGACTGTTTGATTTTTGTCTTCTTTAGTTTGGTGACATCCAGCCTCTTTTGAGTTTTATTCCCCTGAGGGCGCCTGGCTGGTTGGATACGAATTTTAATTTTAGATACAATGAGGCGATGATCAGTCCAACATTCGGCACCACACATGGACTTGGTTACCCGGACATCGTGCCTGTCCTTCTTCCTAACAATTACATAGTCAATTAGGTGCCAATGCTTTGAGCGAGGGTGCATCCAGGAGGTCCTGTTGTGGGTAGGAAGTCGAAAAATGGTGTTGGTGACAAGGAGGTCATGTTCTGCGCAAGTCTGGAGGAGAAGAAGTCCATTGCTGTTACAGCGACCCACGCCGTACCTTCCAATAGTGCCATTCCAGGAGATGTTATCTGAGCCTACTCTTGCATTAAAGTCACCAAGAATGATGAGCTTATCTGCTTTAGGAACTGATGCAATGACTGCATGTAGTTTTTCGTAAAAATTATCCTTGACGTCATCCTGGTTTGTCATAGTTGGTGCATTCGCGCTAATGATTGTGGCATGTTTTCTTCCATAGAACAGGGGGATCTTGACCGTCATCAGTCGGTCATTTATATCCTTTGGGGGCCCCGCTAACTTGCCAACAAGTGCTGTTTTGATTGCAAATCCAACCCCTGCTTCTCGTCTTTCTTCAGTTCCTTATCCGCTCCAAAAGAATGTATAACCTGCACTCTTTTCGCAAAGTTGGCCCTCACCTGCAAGTCGAGTTTCACTCAGTGCTTTAATATTAGACAAACATAAAGGTATGTTTTCAGGCACTCGTAAGAAATAAAGAAGTAGAAAACTTGGACAACAGAAAAACAACAGACGTGAGTGGCTTACCCAGGGTTCGAACCCCGTACCCTCCGTACGACAACTCCGCCTAGCTATCAAGCGAATCACACTGACCCCACGGCCAGCTAGGCATCCCCAAAAAAGGATGCTTTGCTGACTATTTATCAGTACGAAACACACAAGATAACACCGGAAGTATACAGTGGGCAACTCAGCCCTTTAATGACGCAATCACTTCTGTTGTTCCCCTATTAACAGTATGTGTCAGTCCAAACAAGACAAAGACCTTGATACTGTAGGGGAACAACAGAAGTGATTGCGTCATTAAAGGGCTGAGTTGCCCACTGTATACTTCCGGTGTTATCTTGTGTGTTTCGTACTGATAAATAGTCAGCAAAGCATCCTTTTTTGGGGATGCCTAGCTGGCCGTGGGGTCAGTGTGATTCGCTTGATAGCTAGGCGGAGTTGTCGTACGGAGGGTACGGGGTTCGAACCCTGGGTAAGCCACTCACGTCTGTTGTTTTTCTGTTGTCCAAGTTTTCTACTTCTTTATTTCTTACGAGTGCCTGAAAACATACCTTTATGTTTGTCTAATATTAATTTACTGTTTACAGGCCTCGGGTTTCCCTTCCTTATGTGTTATTTATGTTCACTCAGTGCTGCTATGTCAATGTTGTACCTGGCCAGTTCTCTCCCAATCAGGGCAGTTCGTCTCTAAGGTCTGTTTGCTTTAAAGTCTTTGTCAAGGAGAGTGCGCACATTCCATGCGCCTAGAATGAGGGGGAAAAACATGTCCTTTCTTTTTCTTATATGTCGCCCGCTGAAGTAGGGTACCCACCAACCGCGGTAAGCTGGTTATGTAATGGTGGAGCAGGCAATGATTAGGGCACCTTTTCTAGCCCCTTCCTCATGCCATGGAGGTGATCAGTGCTTTCCTAAAGAGGGCTGCTCAGACACTCAGGGAGCTGCCGAATCCCACTGCTGCTCCGATCAGTGGAAGACGACCATATGGCCTGAGCCGCCTGAGTGTAGGTCTGCGACTACGACTGCCAGCGTACCCACGCCTGCCGCTTCGCCGCTCGCCCATCGCCACAGGACTTGTTGTGAGTGGATGGATGAATGGATGAATGGATGAAAGAGTGACTTGCGCGGTGATTTGGATTAAAGTGAGGAAGAGTTGCGCAATTCGTCGACCTCACTCTCTCGCCTGGGTCCATCTCAATCCAGTGGCAAGACAAGTAAAGACGACTGGAGATGAAGTCAGGTGCAGTGGATGACCAGGGCTTTCTACGTGCCTCGCCGTGCTCCTTACGCTCCACGGCGCGTTGCTGGTAATCGCCGTCATGCCCGTTGAACCAACAGGTGGTTTCTTCCACGCAATCTATCGAATCCAGTCTTCGCATGCATGGGTAGGCAGACCCTAACTCACCGAAGGTTATTAACCATTCGGCTACCCTCACCTAGTTTAGCCGGCCTAATAAATATAGTCATGTTATATGTATTTAAAAAGGAAAATGGATGAGGATTCTGAATATGTTCAGTTTATAATTTAAAAAAAAATTTATAAGTATAAAATAGTTGGAGACTGGAAAAATAAATTAGACCCAAAAAAAAACATATCAGAATTACCCACTCAAGATAGCTAATGCATCATTTATGTTATACAAGATACAAATATTTGTAAACTACATTCATTTTGGAAATAAAAAAAATATGGCTCAAGTTTATACTCTAAATACTTTTCAATTGGCTTCAAGAAAAGGAAAGACACTCTTTTGTCACAAATTTTCTGCGGCACAGGTTTTGCATATAGTGTTACCATGTAAGAGTCAGTTATTTCAAAGTTTTTAACTGAATATTATCATGTTATAGATATTTAAAAAGGAAAATGAATGAAGATTGTGAAAATTTTTATGAATATAAATATGTTAAAGACGAGACAGAAAAATATTTTACTAAACAAAAAACAAAACAAACATATCAGACTTACCAATTGAAGCTAATCCACCATCCAATATAGAAATCACTGTAAACTATATCCATTTTGGAAATAAACGCACATCAAGTTTATACTCTAACTACTTTCCATGTAGGCCTATGCTTCTGTACTTCAATTTCTGCAAAGCAGTTTATGCTTTTTAAAATTTCCTCCCTTACAGCTGATGATACAAGGCTTTCAAAACACTGGATCGGGGTAGATGATTCATTTAGGCCTAAATTTGTGGACACACCCACTGCTCTTCCGTCTTTAGGTTGAAATCTAAAGATATTCGTAGTACACCCAAGTTTGCTTCGTGCCATTCTATATTTCTGACACACTCCTGTTTTCGTCTTTCCCCTTCTTGTAAAACTAAATAAGGTCCTACTGGGTCTGATGTTGAAGAATCAAAGTTAGGTGATAGAACTACGCCCACTCTTTCTAACATAATAGGCCTACCTTCATTTTCTGAATCGACATCACTGAAAGACGAATTATTCATCGAATTAGCACTAAAATCACTACTGCTATAGCCGTCCTCATCTTCGCTAAAATTTTCTAGCAAACTAAGGGCCTGCTGAGCACTTAAACGAGCAGGTCGCTTTCGAGAAGATGAATTAGATGCCTTCGAAAATATGTATCGAAAATAGGTAACCCAAATTTCGTAAAAAAACACGAGGATGCAATCGGAATCGTTTTGAATTTAATAGAAAGAGTGACGCTATAACTCTCCCGCTTTAGAAATAATAATAAAAATGGCTATACTTCCGCTTCCCAGTCATCGAAAACTTCTAACTGGGATAAAACGAAACAAAAACTTAGTTCAAACCCATGAGCCAAGATTACTGGTCTCCCGTCTTTAGAGGCTAGAAATATCGACCAATATAACTGGCTTGCCGTCCTGTAAGAGTTAATAACACTACGGTCGTGATTGAAGAATTTAGATACTAAAGTTCAAGTACCCGGTAAGAATAGAAAAAAAAAGAGTAAGGCCAGGAGAGATACTGGGACGGATTGGAAAATTCAAATTTACTGTCAATTTGCGACAGTAATCCTTACTCTAATGTTTATTGAATGATTTAATGCCTTCTACTGTTGTTTGTATTGTTCTGTTACTTAGGAAGGCTTCGATCCAGAGGTACATTTATCTGTGTATGCCAATTTTTGTCATTTTAGCAAAAGGCCCCTGTCCATTCTATGTCGTATACTTGCTGTAGCTCGATAAATACAGCTGTGGTGTGTTTACACTCTTGGAATGCATCTAAGGTCTTTTGCACTAAATAAAAGAGTTGGTCATCTGTTTTGCAACCTTTTCTAAAGCCTGCCTGACTATCATCGATGACTTTGTTGCTTTCCAGCCACCAGCAGAGCCTGTGATTTACCATTTTCTCAGCGAGTTTTCCTATTGCTGTACCTACTATTCATAATATATATCGTACTTAACGCAACGTTCCATTATCTTCAACAACCATAATCCAGTTCATACACAGTGAATATGTATATACATTTCGTAAATGATAACATCTCCATTAGAGAAATCTCCCAATTGTTCCATATTATAATATATGCAAATATGTATACGCCAAATCCTCTAGAATCGTCAAACATATGCCGTGGGCACTTTGATTCTCCTTTTCACACAACGAAAACATACAATGAATTCTCTCATCACTTAGTGGTCGCAAAACACACATTAGCACATAGCAAAACAACACTCCAATGTATTTTGGCGTAAAAAATCATTTAAAATACGATTCCCCGATTGGCCATACGAAATGCCATCGCAACAACTAGATTTTTGACAGCTTTTATTGCTTTTAAATATATCGTCAAAGAAATTGTTGTATTTATTATAGTCAAGGTTTCTGCCAACAATATATTATAATCACAGTATATTCACATTTCTCAAGGATTTTGCCTTGTCCTAAAGCCCATTTCCTATTAGTGAAGGTTTTGTAAATACATAATATACATAAGTGGGTATGGTGACAATTTTTAATTTTTTGTTTGAACTTCTACTGAGCTACCTGTGATTTACTTATTAACCGTACTAATTCTCTTATCGGTAACGTTTGCTCCATCTTTTAACATTAAAGCTCTTCCATGAGAACGAAATTTGGAGCCTATTGAAATATTGCACATTTCTTACCAATATACTTCATGGCGCGGGATGTTGCTTTTCGTGACATAATTCTTTTCAATTTTCACCCATTTATATATATATATATATATATATATATATATATATATATATATATATATATATATATATATATATATATATATATATATATATATATATATATATATATATATATATATTTGTAACCGTTAGGTTGGTTAAGAGGGAAAATTCATTTAGATTTATTTTCACGAGATTAATTTTTATGATTGATATTAGCTTAGTTTAATTTATAGTCAAAAGGAAGGAATACATAGAATGTAAATGGGGGACAAAATACGACTTACATCCCTTCTTTGGTTGTATGGCCCATATGCCTTTGTTTATATCATGAGATGGGCTAGGTGATCGTAATTCACGTATTTTGAATGGAGTGGGGAGTTGTTTTGTCAGATAAAGTGTTCTGGAGTGTTCGAAAATAGTTGTCGTTGCAAATGGACGTTTGAGATTAAATCATTTTGCTCCGAGATGTGATAGAGTTAGTTTCTAGATGTGGTAGCGAGTAGAAGTTCCATCTTGTGATAAGCCAATGTATATTGGTTGCTTCTGCGGTGAAAGAAAGGCTGAACTATCATCCACACGTCTATCTCGATATCTGCCACGTCTGTGTATGGCAGTGTTTATTTATTATGAGGACGAGATGTCAATGTTTCCAAGTGAGAGAAATGTGTGTATTTCGGGGTACCAGGTATGTAGAGTTTACACATAACCGGTCGATGTGCTTTTAAGTAAATGAGAAGAACAGTAGACAGCCAATAGTCTTGAGTTTAGAAGATGGACTTGGTAAATGTACACCCCTGGCGGTTAGGCCAGTTTCGTTAAGATACACCAAGGCGGAAGCATAAGAATATGACGTGTGTTTACGTATGAAGAGATGATCGCAGATCAAATTATGGCAACAGTGGTTCTCAAAGTGTGGTCCCCAATAGCCACTAGAAACAGTAATGATAACTGAAGCAGCGAAAGAAATATAGTGACACAGAAATATTACCTACTGATCTTATTGTACAAGTCTGCCAACCTCATGTGGAAGGTTGGGCATATTGTTTAGCAGATGTTTTCAATAGCCAACATTTAACCTATTTTACGATGGCTTATGTAAATAAAGTTCTATGAATATGAAGCCTTCTGTCATCGTAACTCATTTATCAACTGTTGTTCTGAGTTGTCGCAGAGAGATTTATGATTGATAAATTTCTATATCTTTTCTCTATTCTACCCGTGTCTTCTACTTTATTATCGCTCTTTTATCCTTTTTCTTTTTTTCGCATTCGTTTGATTGTGAAAATATAACTCTCCCATTCAGACCTTCGCCTGTCTCTTTTCTTATTTAGCAACGCATTTTTATTGCGGTTAAGCTAAGTTCTTGAGTAGACCAAATAGTGTGAAATTCGTTCTCGACAGACATATGATGGCAGACAATCGTCAAACATTTTCATCTGACACGAAGCTTCTACGGTTAAGTTTCTCGGTGATGGGTGTAAGAGGCGCCAACATGCATCGCTTGGGAATGACCAGAAGTAGCGGAAGATGTTAGAACGAGCACTGGCAGTTTTATTGCCGGCGCCTGAGTTAATGTGAAGTGTTAAGAAGCGACGCTATTTTCGGGTTTTCGAGAATAGCGTGCATCCTTTGTCTGTTTCCAGATATTATACCAGAGTAGTTTAGACTTCATTCATTCAGTCCTCCTAAGTTGCAGTAGACGGATCGCTTCGTGCTACAGAATAAGCTTGTATAGCAAAGTTCTTAGTTTTTCTCGACAATTTTGCCGAGCTTCTAGAATACCGACATAAGTGAATAATTCTAGTTTCATGGTGATCGCCTTTAGTTCGGTTTGGAGTATTATTGGTCATATACCCTAAATCTTACCAGCGGCTTTCAGTACCTATGTAACTGAGAAGAACTTTACTAAGAAGAACATTCTAAATATAATTACCGGGTTTTTGCAAGTGACCTGTCTGGCCTCGTGTTTTTTTACACCCAGACGAACGACAGAGTACTGGGCCAAAAGTAATATTAAGAATAAATGCTAACTGGACTTACAGAATATCCAAATTTTCTTTCTCAAGTTCATATATACTTCGCCTGTGGTGGCGACTGAAATAACATTTGACACTTCCCATACAACAACCATTGTGTTGTGAAGGAGTTATATCCTACACGGATTTATGTACCTGACATTCAACTTAACGAGTGAAGTTCCAAGTTATTGTACCCTGTGAACATTAGATATCATAAGTACTTTCCTAACTGGACAAAAATTGAAATGACCTTCCTTGGCCTTCTATTACAACAGTGAGACAAACGTTTCCCAACATTTTGATTAATTAGTCTTTGGAGAAACTGGGGTTTGACTCGCCAGTAAACTCAAACTTGGATGGTCTGTGAGTGACTGAACAATTTCTTCCAGATGTTATGAAAAGCAACGATTAGGTAATAGCGCGCATGTTGTCTGTGAGCACAGCTGTCAGAGCGAGAGAATAACAGGGATGAATAATTCGTTTATGATTTAACCCATGTAATAACTTTGTATTTTCTCTTGTATGCAAGGTTTTCCTAATGCATTTTTCCTCTTAGGATAGATTAATATATATAAACTCTGTTCTTTACTGAGAGAGGGAAGACCTTGGACCTTAGCGTATGAATCTGTGACTCTTTAGGGCTATAACTTCTCTTATAACGGGATCTTGGCAACAGAGAGGGGAAAGGATTTCACCTATGAGTCTATCTCTTTAATTGATTCTTAACCTATGTTTATTGTATTTGATTTGATATTCAATATTGTCGATGTAAAGTTTTTTTTAATGATAAATAACGAGAGTAACGATGTCGTCTTAAAGAAAGAATTTTCTTACAAACAACAAGCAGCCTACTGTTAGTGCAGAGATACGAACCTTATACGATCAACCAAATAGAAGTAGGGTATAGAAGACTAACCAGTTCGTCAACGGCCACATGTATAGCCAGTGAAGTCTCATTGCCCATCACAGAAGAAGCTTCAATGCTTTCGTGCCTCCCTGTTTCCGTGTTTCTGTACTTTTGATGTAAAAATGGAAATGAATGAAATGACCACATGAGAATTTAGTGTACTGCACATTTAATTTTCTGTACATTTATTTTTCTTTCAGATCTGTTTTGTACATATCTGGACAATGCGAAAGATGATTTTTATCTTAGTTTCCTGGTGGTTTTGTGATTCAGTCCAAGGAGATGTTTGTCCATACAAAGTAGGAATATTTGAAACATATTTTATTTAAAAGAAACATCTGCCGAATGTAGTCTGAATTTTGTTTAGAGGGATATAAAGCTCGAATAGATAAAAGATATAGAAACATTAACAATAACATTAATAATTAGTGAGATGGATAGATAGATAGATAGATAGATAGATAGATAGATAGATAGATAGATAGATAGATAGATAGATAGATAGATAGATAGATAGATAGATAGATAGATAGATAGATTTATGGATTTATTTATGGATGGATAGATAAATAGATAGATAGATAGATAGATAGATAGATAGATAGATAGATAGATAGATAGATAGATAGATAGATAGATAGATAGATAGATAGATAGATAGATAGATAGATAGATAGATAGGTAGATAGGTAGATAGGTAGATAGGTAGATAGGTAGATAGGTAGATAGGTAGATAGGTAGATAGATAGATAGGTAGATAGATAGATAGATAGATAGATAGATAGATAGATAGATAGATAGATAGATAGATAGATAGATAGATAGATAGATAGATAGATAGATAGATAGATAGATAGATAGATAGATAGATAGATAGATAGATAGATAGATAGATAGTCATTTTTGTATACATATTTTTTTTTAGGAATGTTTTTGTTATGGAACAGAGATCTCGTGTACAGACGAGGGACTGCAGGCGATGCCACAGTTACTTAGTAACCGCACAAGTGGCTATACGACACTAACTTTGGCAGTAAGGTTTATCTTAATTGTGTTGTAAGCACATTTGGTTATTAACTGTCAATATTAGGAACTGAACTAAAAGTGTTTAGATTAAACAATGATCCCTTCCCTGTTAATAGCTCCTTAATAAAAGAAAATGAAGCATTTGAAAAGATGATAATGATTGTTCGGTAACATCAATGTATCAAACAAACTTAACTATCATCAAAAATAAATAACTAGCAAATATTGGTTCGGTTTGGTTTGGTTTTGGTTTTAAGAATCTTCTTGACTACACGCTGATAACCCCGTAAGTGCTCCGATCTCCTCCTTTTGATCACACAAGGAGGTTCGCAGCACAGTGCACGAACTCCGTAGCACCGGCGAGGATCCCAGTGTGTGTATAAAGGAATCACACATTCTATAAATGGCTCAGAGATATGGCGTCCGCCTCTAATTCTAACGGTACCGCGTTCGCTGCTAGCACGGAATATAATTATGGCTATATTTTTAAAACTAGTGGTTTCTAATGATGGCTTACTCCCCTCTCATCTACTGTGCAGTGAGATCGGATGCCTTGCGAAAAGATGCAAACAGATAGGAGGTCCTGTGCGCTAGTTCCGCACGTTAAAAATCGTGCAACATAACACATGAGTATAAATAAGCACGCAACCGTTATCACTTCGCGGCACACTTGTTTTTTTTCCTAACCAGCGGCACTTGGGCTTTCATCCCTTCGGCCCAATGACATGAAACAAATTTCGTGGCATTGCGAGGCTGTGGAGCCTATGGCCTTTCCTTCCCATCCACAGAGGGTTTGTGCTCAGGAGCCGATCGGGTTATTCCAGTCCCCTGGTCAAAGGCACTCTTACAAATGTACACGCCAGGGCGCGAACTTAGATCACCCGATCGCCAGCGCAGTCTGGTAACCATTACGCCAGCGCGGCTCCCATGCGGCACACTTAAAGTGCCTTTCAAAATTACACGACTCATTATAATATTTAAATAGGTCGGTATGGAAAATATTTTACTATTCCATGCAAACATAAGACAACGTTCGGTAAATTTTGTGACGGATTGGTGGATGAGGATTATTCAACTTATTATTAGTAAAATTGTACGTGTGAGATTCTTTCGTAATATTTTACCATATAATTTTGTATACAATTATCACGGCACACCAAGCAGACACAGGTGAACACCAGGTAAACATAGAGCAGGAGTTAAGGTGAACAAGATTAACAAATGTAGTGTCATAACGGTAATAGAATGAACAATAAAAATACGAACTGCAGGGTCTTTTAAATTTGGGCATGTGCCCAATACAGCCTAGGTCAACGACCTAGGAGGCGAGTTTAAAGACCTTAAAAACATGATGCGGCGATTTGGAGAATATGAAGAAATCTTTCATTCCTTTATAAAACAATATAAAAACTAGTATATAAAGTATCAGACTTGATGCACGAATGGAGATTTCATCTAAATGTTAAAAAAAAAAAAAAACAACAGTAGAAATGATCTTCACTAGAGGGCGTTTAATCAAGAATAGAGAAATTGATATTAAAATAAATGGGCAAACAATATATACAGCTATATGGGGAGTTGCAGCCGTGGTGGCGCAGTGGTTAGTGCACTGGCTTCCTAGCTCTGTGGTCCGTGGTTCGATCACCAGTTGAAGTGGGATTTTTTTAGATCGCAAATGGCTCTGGGGTCGACCCAGCCTCAGGAATTGGGTACCAGAGAAACTCTGGGAAGGTTAAGGCGGCCGGCGTGATGCTGACCACATCTCCCCTAGTGTGCCGATGGTTAAGAAAATATGGGCCTAACACCATATTCCCAATATGCCTCAGGTAAAGTGATCCTTTACCTTTACATTTACTTTATATGGGGAGTTACAAATTATCAGGCTCTGGATTTCCAAACAACAGAATCGTCATCATCATCAGGTGCCATCTTCACATCGAAGGTCGGTTGCAATGTATTACCAAAGTCTCCTTTCTCTTATCTTGAAAGTACACTCTGATAAACTCTTCCCTGTCCATTGTTTGATGTTATCTTCCCACTTCTTGCGCTGTCTTCCTCTTGCTGCTTAGCGCGTTGAATGTTTTCAACAACAGAACATTTCCTGTGGCACTAAATTCATGTCATGTCTTGTCTTTGATCCACCATCACTGAGCGTTCAGCTCAAGGTGTCGCACTAAATTCAACTTTGGCGTGAAAACGCGCCCGCCCTAAGAGTTATATATGTGAGATAAAACAAGAGATGAACCACCCAGTGTTAATACTGCTCATCCAATACCTCCATTAAAACTGCATTCTTCCAACAACTGATCCAAAACAGTTAAAACCGCTACTAAGTCCTCGATTAAAGATATCCTTCGACTTGATCTGATGGGTTAGAAGTCTTGAACGCAGGAACGCGGCTTCCGGCCGACTTCCTGGGTCTTCGAATATCTCAACATCTTTGATCTGATAAGACTAACCCAAAACTGTTTAGAACTTCAATGCTTTTGTCTTTTAAAAGAGTTTCGAAGAGCCCGGTTCAACCTAGACAAAAAGTCCGTTGGCTGCATTATGGCTTTTGTCTAAATATAGAAGCCCTTGTGTTATGGTATGTGGCAAAAAAACGTAAACTGTAAGAGCGCGTAATGTTCTGCCATTTGTATTGTTGCGCTACCCGGCGGAACATCCGTTTAAACTTACGTGACTTTTCTCCATCCTCTTACTCAGAGTTCTCTAGCTTAAAGTATGTTAATACATCTTAGGCTCTAGCGGTAGTAGTCACAATAGTCGTAATAGACTACTGGAATGCGCCCAGGAGGTGATAACCCTCAGTATTTTTTTTCTTCTCCCTTATGCTTGTAGCGATAGCTTCTTTTTGCTCAATCTGAGGTGGTGCTGTAGCGTGCTCCACTGCCACTTAGTGCAATCGGTAGCTTCATCCTCCCGGCTGCTGGTTTTATGTCCAATGCCTTCATATCTCTCTTGCGCATATATTTTAATCTCAGCTGCGGTCGCCCGAAAGTTCTTTTGCCATCTGCCAGGTGTCCATAGAATATATCTTTGCGGATGCGACCATCTTCCATGCCGCGAACATCTTCCGTGCCGTGCACATAGCCATGCCAGCGTAGTCTGCGCTGCGTAAGAAGTGTATACATGCTTTGAAGATCAACATGTGACAGCACCTCGACATTTGTCACTTAAGCTCTACATCGCTACTTGTCAGCTTCCGGAGGTGCACAGTCCTTCAATCAGTTCACCCAGGCTCTTCTGCCCTGTGCCATCCACTAAAAATCTCTTCCTGTCTTATTCTCTGTAACCCTTTTCAGCATGTTTTTCTATTCCCCTCTCAATGTGTTCTAGATCTACCATTATTTCTTTTAAATCGGTGATTCTAGAGCAAGGACAACACTGCAATGCTATCTACTGTGTGTTCTTTCCAAAGCCAAATTCTTTTCTTCATCCTCATGTTCCAATGGCAGCATTTGTCTGGTTCTTCCATAAACTCCATTTTGGTTATCTTGCACAACCATTTTAATCCTTCTAGTCTGTGCAAATGCAGGAGAGTAATATACAAGGAAATGTCCAAATTATCCTCTTTCCACACAACCTGCCTAAGGACAATGTTTAGAATTTTTTTGCCCTAATACCATCTCCAACCAGGAACTCCTTATATGGTGCAGTCAAAATACATGCACACCATCATTGCGGGCAGATGCTGGAACTGGGATGGTGTTACGTGCAGTCTTTGATATCTTACAATATAATACATTTGTATGCTTGTTATGTTCGCAAATGTTTTGGAAACAAAATAGATACTTTTGGTGCTTAAGGAAAAGTCATTATTGAGTTACTTCCCTTGAAAGGACTTTCGATCGAACTCCGCGGATGAATCCAGTTTTACTGCGATTTATTCTTTATTTGGGTAGAAATAGGTTGTTCTTGCTTCAGTGTATCTATGGCCTGAATTTATGTGTATTGTTTGTCTGGGTAGGACGAGTCTGTCTTATATCTGAATATCTTTGCATGTCTAAGTCGAACTATATGGTCTTTTGTCGTTAGAAAAAGGTCAAAGGGCTGTTCGGCGGATGTGTCGCTAGAGAGGTGTGATTTGGCTTCGTCCTGATGGGGACTGTGTTTTTCTATGTCGGCTTGTCGCCGGAAAAAGTGATCTCAGTATTTATGGGGAAAGTGATAGTCGTCTAGACCTATCGTGTATGCTTTACCCCAGTGTTTATTCTTATTGCCAAGGAATGGCAGAATCATATTTCTGATACCAAGGTAACAAAAGATTCTCCTTATGAACTCTGGCTAAGCCACCGTTTTTCGATAGGCACGATTTGTACGTCTGAGAGAATATATTTAACTAGATGAAAACGACATTCATTCCTAGCAGCATTATATCTCGTATGATGAAATCAATTGTATTATGATAGAATCTACAGAGCAACGAGAACATTTAATGAATGATTAACTTTGATACAGTTGTGTCCAAAACGTGAGTGACAGCTCACGACAGAAGCCATCTTGTATTCAAATATTTTATGACTTTCAAGAAGAGAAAAGGGATGTCCCGTATTATCGCTTGATGAGTCCAGAGATCACTGCTACACATGAGAACCCAGTACCAGCGGTTCAATATGATTATATGAAAAATATGTGCTGAACATTATTCTAAAGAATCTTCGCTAGACGAGGTTAGGTCTAGAAGCCATCTTGACTGTTGTTTATAATCTGACGTGCTTTGTCAGTAAACTCAGATGATATATATATATGGGCAATACTGAGTGCTTGTCTACTGACAATCCATTATGCTATTATTCTACATGAGTGCCCATGTATCATTGCAAGACCATTTATCCACTGTACCATGATGTATTATGCCAACCTGTGATTTGTCACTATTCGTGCTGTCGAGTGTGTACGTCCAATTAAACTGTAGCAAAGGTACACAGTCGTTGGTGTCGATGACTTCCAGCCATACATGAGTGTGAGAAAAAGACCATTTGTCAACACCACGAACTCTTCTTATCATTCGCATATTATACTCACAATCTATGTCTACACACCACTGCGTAGGTCGAGTTGACATTCCATACTCAAACCACGAGCAACACAACAGCACAGATTGTAGCACTGGTTTGTGTACACTAAGTGGAGCAAACAACACCATAGAGACTTTATCAACTGGTGGACATCATTAATTGGGAAAAAAGAGGTATTTATCAGATGGCCATGTCCTCAGAAGGGACCCTGACATCATCACCAGAACTGCGATGCTATGGGCCTCAGAAGGACGTCGAAAGAGAGGCAGACCTAAGACAACCTGGCGGAGGCTGAGATGCAAAGCATGAATCAGAGTTGGGGCATGGCACGAAGGATGGTCACCGACCGAGCAAATTGGGGACAGTTTGTTGCTGCCTTACAAGACGCCACTAGGCGTGATGGCCACTGATTGCCTTGTCAGTCAGGAACTAAGGATCTAATAAGACAAGAAGAAGTCTGCGCAAACCCCCTGTTATGAAAGTCTGTAGTCTCCAGGCTATCGTTCGTATTGTTCTCTGTGTTCTAAAAGAGGTGAAATAGGACGGCCCTAACATTTAAGTTGACCTGAAAACAAACTGTCTGTAAAAAAATCTCTGAATTTATCGAATTTAACTGGCTAAGTGAGTACTTCATTAACAAAACAACATGTTTTCAACTTTATTGCTCTAAATCAGTAATCAGTGCAAGGAACCACCGGTAGGTCACTTTGGATGATTTGGTGGATTTCTAGGCGACAGTATCCCAAAGACTAAAGCTACTTTCTCAGCCTTCTCAGTGAGAACTCACTGGCTGGCTGTAGCAAAGTTGATTTTGCTGGGGAGGTTATGATGGTATCCTAAAAGAATGAAAAGGTGTCTGCTTTAACCGTGTGAGGTCAAGCACATGTAGGCCTCTGACTCTATAAGTGATGATGATGAATTATGTGCAGAGAACCTAACGCTACCTCCCTAGGTCTCACACGGTCACTCTTCTGGCTCTAGTGTATGGTGTACCTAGTGTCTAGGGGAGAAATGAAATGATGGTACACAACAGTCAAACACTTTAAGTTTCTATAAAGAAGATAATAAAACTAGCAGTTAAGTTTTTCTTTGAACAAATCTTCTTTACAATTTATTTTGCCTGTCCATTCATAGCTTGGGGACAGGTCTTTGAAAATAAGGACAAGATAGTTTACAGAAAAGAACAATTAAAATTTTGGGACAATTTGCCCAATAACTAAAAAGTTATTATGTATTTATATATATATATATATATATATATATATATATATATATATATATATATATATATATATATATATATATATATATATATATATATATCTTTCCTGTAGGAAATATTAAAAGAATTCACTTTATTCATATAAAGGGAGAGTCACTGTATATGAGGGCTGTAGTTCATCCTACCCCCATAAACGTCCTGTGTATTGTTTTGAAACACAAGAAAATGTCAGAGATGCCCCAGATGTCTAACTCATCACCTAGGAGTCCTTGTTGTAAGATATTTCAATGTGTAGTTGCAGAAAGTTTCAATTTCACCACTCGCCAAAGCTCCCACTGCTATCTTCGACAGCATATAAAACTGGTTGGAGACTGGTTGGCGTTTATTAGTACTCAGCAGGTTTCCTGTCACCAGCCGGCAACAGGAACATAGACCCTCTGCAACAAAAGGACACCCTGGCCTTTTACATCTGATCACTTATTCTAACACTTAATTTCCTACGTGGGTATGGGGTCAGCCTCGCGTGCCTTACAAGTGCACTACCCCCGAATTGTACAGGACTCCCACCTTGCTGTGACCACTGTGGCGAGAGGTTTTATTTGACTCTTGGATCAGTATAGTACTGACAATTACAGAAATAGGATTTCTGCAGAAAATGGTGAAGTCCCAGTGTCTGAGAGGACTACTGGTATCACAAATTAGTTACGGCTGTGAATGATCTGATCTCGAAACCAACAGTAGAGAGGAGACCGACATAAAGCGCCACCTCCGCTGTGTAACTAACTGTGATATTAAAAAAAAACAAGGAAACCGATTTTGCTTAACAATGATAAAATTGACAAGTCTTCAAATACAATTTCCTAAGGTTTTATTTAGTATATACACTATCTATTCTTGTGCTGAAGGGTGAATGTTGAAAAAAATGGGATGTAATGGAATTGTAAGTTTACATGTGATTTACAAATATTTATTTTATATATATATATATATATATATATATATATATATATATATATATATATATATATATATATATATATATATATATATATATATATATATATATATATATATATATGAATATTTTACATCAAGTTTTCCAATTATAGGAACAAAAAAAATTATATCAGCTGTGCTGTTATTTAATTATAGTACATGGATCAGCTGTGCTGTTAATTAAGGATATAACACTTATCAGCTATGCTGTTATTTTTGTCTCTTGCTATGCTAATTTCACTTTCTCATCACTGACAGTTTCTATGCTCACAATGCTGACAGAAATGGTACTAATGTGTACTCATCTCTCTTAAACAGTTCTGTTCTCCTATTAGTCTTCGTCTATTCAATCATATACATTCATAGGGAACCCAAAATATATTAAATATATACAGGTGTAGGTAGTATAATGACACACAACAAATACCAACATTATATGCCTGCTGAAGGCCTATTTTCCTAAAGGTTATCGTAAATTTATAATTACCCTCCAAGATTTAAAAAACGGCCAGTTTGACTCGACTAGTGAAGTAGGTTGCAGATCGATGCCCTCAGGTAAACTATAAATCAAGAGGTGACAGCTTCTTCCTCTTCAGTCAGTATCTCTGGCGTCAAGTTCGGGATTGCGTGGTTAGCATAAAATTCCGCCCAAATATATAGGCAGGTAACTGCTTAAGAAAGGCTTTCGGTTGGTTCCTGGCGGAGCAAAATGATTGGTTTCCTCCGGTTTCGACTTTTGCTCATACAGCCTAATTTTATTCAGTTTTTAGCCGCCATCTTGCGTGAACTGCGTGAACAGTATAATTTATTCTGTCTCAGAGACTGGTGAACGGTGCAAGTTGATTGGTTGAAGCAAATCTGTATCTCGACATAGTGATTAACAAAGTAGTGGGTTACACTTCGTTTCACGACATAGCCCCCTCCTTTCCTAGCTGTGACTTGTCATAGCTGACGTGTAAACCCCTGCTGTGGTTAATCCTTTTGCGTCTGTCCTTCCAGAGTACTAGGGTGTCGACTTAAAAAATCAGCTCCTACATTGTCTCTTCCCGGAATGTAATTCACGGTAAAGGAATAAGGCGCCAGAAGCAGACTCCACCTTAACAATCTCGAATTTAGCTTTTTAGATGCAGCCAAGAATTTTAAAGGTTGATGATCGCTTTGGACAATGAAGTGTGTCCCATACAGATAAGGTGAAAATTTGTTGATGGACCAAATTAGAGCTAAACATTCTTTCTCTATGGTCGAGTAATTCAACTCAGCTGCATTCAGCTTCCTACTGGCGTAGGCGACTGGTAAAAGTTCCTCCGGCTGGGCTTTTGATTTCTGCAAGAGAGTTGCACCAATACCTATACTGCTAGCGTCCGTTCTTAATACAAATTCCTGTGTGATATCGGGTAGTGTAAGGATGGGTTTGCTGGTGAGTTTTGCTTTTAGCTCTGTGTAAGCTTTTTCACAATCAGCATTCCATTGGATTTTATCAGGCTGTCCTTTCTTCGTTAAGTTAGTTAATGATGCACACAGAGAGTTAAAGTGGGGTATGTACTTCTGATAGAACCCACATAATGACACGAATGATCTCACATCTTTCTTCGTTTGAGGTCTGGGTGCCTTCTTTAGCTTCTCTATATTCTTTGGGTCAGGAGACATATGACCTGTAGAAATAGTGTGACCTAGGAATTCCAACTCCTTACAACCGATATAGCACTTGGTTGGACGTGCAGTCAATCCAGTTTCTCTCAGTCTGTCAAACAACATGGAGAGCGCTACTATATGCTCTTCAAATGTGTTTGTAGCAACAAGAATGTCATCCATAAAGTTAGTGATATGGGGATTTTGTAGAGGTTCCAATAATTTCCTCATCATTCTTGAAAAGATACTGGGAGCATTTTTCAGCCCAAAAGGTAGTACATTAAACTCGTAGTGTCCGTCTGATGTACTAAATGCCAGCATTTTCCTAACTTCTGGTTTCACTGGTATTTGGTAGTATCCCTTGCTTAGATCTATCTTCGATAAATACCTAGCCTTACTCAGTGTAGAGAACAGCTGGTTGGTGTCAGGTAATGGGTCCACCTGAGATTCTGTGATCGCATTAAGCTTCCGGTAGTCAATACATAACCTGTGTTCACCACTCGGCTTTCTCAATAGCACCACACTTGAGCTAAAGGGAGATTCTGACTTCGAGATAATTTTCTCCTTCAACAGATAATCAACTTCCTCCCTTAGTGCTTGGGCTTTCGCATAGGGTATAGGGTATGTTCTCATGCATACTGGGGTAGGGTCGGTAACCTTCATGTCGTACTCTAACAGATTCGTACGACCTGGCTTATCTGTGAGCACATCCGCATGGGTTTCCAACACTTTCTGAACCCTCTTCTTCTGCTCTGGAGTTAAATGTTCACTAATATTTACTTGAACATAATCCTCTGTAGTTGTGAGTGGATACTCCATAGAGTGAAGTGGTTCACCGTGCATTTCTGTTGCAATGGCTAGGGTCATAATATGTGCAACTTCTGATGATTCCTTGTCATAGTATTTTTTAAGAAGATTGACATGATATACCTTCTCCTTTCCTTTCTTGTCAATCTTATAATTGGTCCTGGAAAGTTTCTCCAGTATGACATAGGGTCCCTGCCATCCAATCTGCAATTTATTATTGCTGCTCGGCAACAGTAATAACACCTTTTCACCCACCTCCAGTTCCCTATCCTTTGCTTTTTTGTTGTAGTACGCAGCATGCTTCCTCCTGGCCTGTCTTAAGTTATCATTGGCCAGTTTCCAACCTGCTTTCAATCGAGATGTCAACTCGTTGACGTACTGGTATGCGGAAGTCACTGTTTCCTCTGCCTTTTCATCAGTCCATGTCCGCAGCAATGCTTCCAGTGGACCTTTTATTGGTCTTCCAAACAACAATGTAGCTGGAGCCAATCCAGTTGAGTTGTGGGGTACTTCCCTATATGCAAATAGTGCAGCGGGTAAGTATGTATCCCAAGTATCAGGTTTTTCACTCGCCAGCTTTCTAAGGATTGAAATTAGTGTACCATTGAACCGCTCTACTTGACCGTTCCCTTGGGCATGGTAGGGACTACAATGATAGTGCCTGGCATGAAATATCCTGAATACTTCTTGTGTTAGCTTTCCCTTAAACTGAGACCCATTGTCAGTCAATATCTGATGCGGGAAACCTAATCGGGTAAATATTGTCAACAGGGCCTCTGCCACGTGCTTTGAATCTATAGCTGACATGGCCACTGCTTCTCCCCACATAGAGCAAGTATCAACCAAGGTTAAGATGTAAGCATTTCTCTTCTTGGTCCTAGTGAGGGGTCCAACAATATCTACTGCAACACGTTCAAAAGGGGTTCCCATAATAGGCATTTCTCCCAGTGTTGCTGGTGCAGTCCCATGCTTAAGAGCTACTCTTTGGCATTCTGGACAGGATCTTACATATCTTTTTATGTCCTCTGTAATTCCTGGCCAAAAGTAGTGACAGGCTATCCTTTGTCCAGTGGCCCCTATTCCCATATGTCCACTGAAGGGTATAGCATGTCCTAGCGTCATAAACTTCTCCCTGTAAGATTTTGGCACTACAAGCTGTCCATGCCCTTTAGGTCCTGTTCCAGCTTTTCTGTATAGTAGGCCATTCTTCATATATAAGTCTCCTTTCTCTGGAGGGTTATGTGCTTTAGGCAATTTGCCGAAACAAGGCTTCAATGTGCTGTCCGCTGCTTGAGCCTTTTTCATCTCTTCTGGATGAGTATTGATAGGATTTTCCTCCATTTTCCTGGAGCTTTCCCTGGTCTGGACTGTTGCCATAACTACAGGTTTTATAGGTTCTCCAAGGAAAACATACCTACACCCCAAAATCAAAGGGTAAATAGGGTCGTCCATCACTGCTGCTTTGATTTCTCCTTCCACATAGCGAGATCCTATGTTGATTCGGGTTATAGGTTCTTGCTCCCTTGATCGGTCCTCTGATTTCCACTGTTTCTGTGGTTATCTGGTCAGGACTCACTAGAGAAGAGCACACAACTGAATCAAAGTCTAATCCTGTGTCATATAAACACAGTACTTGAGTGCCATTCACGGTCACTTCCTCACAGACAGGGGGATGATGGAAGTCTTTCTGACTTACTGCCATTTCCTTCCTTCCCTGATTCCCTGTTGTAAGACATGCAGCATGATGAGGAGGATTCTTCCTTCTGCAGTCCGCAGTATTGTGGTTACTCATTAGACAAGTTTTACACCACTTTCCTTCCTTCCGGTAAGGTGTCTTATCCGATCTTAGAGGGTTTTTTGTCCTTTTGGTCAAATCTTTGTTTGTTCCTTGTGGTATGGTCCTTTTGTTCATATTTGGTATAGTTTTGTGATGATTTGAAGTTTTCACCCTGCTTCTTCTTATTTCCTAATAATTCTGCCTGAGCTGCTTGATATCTCTCAGCAACAGTTACAATATCTTCCAATCTCTCTGCTCCTTGTTCCATGATAAACTTCCTCATTTCTTGAGGCATGGACTCTTTCACTTGCTCCATCATTATCATTTCTTTCAGATCCTGACACTTCCCTAAACTACTCCATTTTTCCAAATAGGTTTCCAATCTAGCAGAGAATTGGTGATAGTTTTCTCCTGGAAGAAGTTTAGCTGTTCGGAATTTCTTTCTATATGATTCTGAGTTCTTTTCATATCTCACAAGCAGTGCCTGCTTCAGGATGTCATAATCTTCCTGGTCATCTCTTGAGAGCTTCAAATACACATCGTAGGCCACACCTCTCAATCCCTGAGATAGTTTAAGACTCCATTTTTCTTTCACTAAGCCATAGGTAGTGGCTAGTCTTTCGTATCTATCCAGGTACGACTCGATGGCATCTTCTTTCTCAACAAATGGGTCCAGATGAAAATTCATGGCCCCACTTGAGGTGCTCTGGCTGGAGCTACTCTCAGAGTGAGGTGAGCTACCACCATTATTGCCAGTATTTGCCTGAATTTCAAGCTCTTTTAATCTCAACTGATGGTCTCTCTCTGCTTGTAATTTCCTTTCCTCAGCTTCTAACCTTTTAGTTTCTCTTTCAGCTTCCAGTCTTTTGTCTTCTCTCTGAGCTTCCAGTCTTTTGTCTTCTCTCTGAGCTTCCAGTCTTTTGTCTTCTCTCTCAGCTTCCAGTCTTTTGTCTTCTCTCTCAGCTTCCAGTCTTTTGACTTCTCTTTCAGCTTCCAGTCTTTTGGCTTCTCTTTCAGCTTCCAGTCTTTTGGCTTCTGCTTGCAACCGCCTTTCTTCAGCCTCTAATTGCAACTTTCTTTCTTCCCTATCCATGTGTTTGTCCACTTCTGTTGTGACATACTGAGTAAGAGCATCACCTGTCATATTTAATTCCTTACCCATCTGCATGATCGCAGTCCTGAACTTCACCAGATCAGCCATGGCGTTACTTAGATAGGGTATGTATATTTACTATAACCCAATTATTGTAATTAAACTTAATTAATTTAAATGAACAAAAAATTTCCGTGCAACTTTGTGAGCATCAACTATTTACTGAGTACTAAATGGTACTCCTCCTAAGAAAATAATTTTGTAAAAATCCTATAATTATTTTCTCAACAAAAAAATTTATTTTCTTATGTTACCTATGGTTGGCACAAGTTAGAGTGTAGATAGATGAATAGACTAAGTATGGCTCAAGATATACAGAAATATCCCAGGAACGAGCCTCCCCTGTGTGGCGAGAGGTTTTATTTGACTCTTGGATCAGTATAGTACTGACAATTACAGAAATAGGATTTCTGCAGAAAATGGTGAAGTCCCAGTGTCTGAGAGGACTACTGGTATCACAAATTAGTTACGGCTGTGAATGATCTGATCTCGAAACCAATAGTAGAGAGGAGACCGACATAAAGCGCCACCTCCGCTGTGTAACTAACTGTGATATTAAAAAAAAACAAGGAAACCGATTTTGCTTAACAATGATAAAATTGACAAGTCTTCAAATACAATTTCCTAAGTTTTTATTTAGTATATACACTATCTATTCTTGTGCTGAAGGGTGAATGTTGAAAAAAATGGGATGTAATGGAATTGTAAGTTTACATGTGATTTACAAATATTTTATATATTATATATATATATATATATATATATATATATATATATATATATATATATATATATATATATATATATATATATATATATATATATATATATATATATATATATATATATATATATATATATATATATAATGATATTTTACATCAAGTTTTCCAATTATAGGAACAAAAAAAAATTATATCAGCTGTGCTGTTATTTAATTATAGTACATGGATCAGCTGTGCTGTTAATTAAGGATATAACACTTATCAGCTATGCTGTTATTTTTGTCTCTTGCTATGCTAATTTCACTTTCTCATCACTGACAGTTTCTATGCTCACAATGCTGACAGAAATGGTACTAATGTGTACTCATCTCTCTTAAACAGTTCTGTTCTCCGTAGTTTCGTTCACACAACTCCTGCTGAGGCTCGTTACTTTAGCCCACTCAAGACTGAGGGGGACTAAAGATGTAGCTTCTGTACAATCTCTATGCTCCTGAGAAGTTCCAGGCAGCGGGATTGACTCGAACATACGACCTCAGGTTTTTAGGACACAAATAAACCTGTAACAAAGCAAAAATAGGGGCTAATTTCTGTCCTCAAGCCCACCTATTTCTAGTGTGAGTGAAATGAGCGTGTCTCAGATGTATGCATGTAGGATGAATGACAACATGGCTCAGTATGATTTAGCAATAGCGAGACAAGACATGTGTCTACTTGCAAAGCATTCTTTCTGATAAACTAATACATGGATACATTCAATAATATAGATTCAATACATGAATACATTTAATACATGAATACATCCCATAATATAAATCAATACATGAATAAATCCAATAATATGTACACCTAGGTGTGATACAACAATGTCCTTCCCCCTATACTATACCACGTCCTCTCTGTCAAGTGCTATACTAGCTGGTAACATATATCCTAACAATATTGTTATGTTCTTATGATAGGAGTATATGAGACGAGGACTGTTTGGTGATATATCAGGTGGGAGTTATAGGAGACAATAGATTGGAGTTAGATGCGACAATAGATTGAGTCCTGACAAGGACTGTTTTGGTTATATTGCAGTTGGTCTTATCTGAGACAATAGATTGAAGTATAGGAGACAATAGATTGAGTCCTAACAAGGACTGTTTTGGTTATATTGCAGTTTGGAATTATCAGAGACAATAGACTGAATATAGGAGACAATAGATTGAAGTATGAGTCCTATTAGTCTTCGTCTATTCAATCATATACATTCATAGGGAACCCAAAATATATTAAATATATACAGGTGTAGGTAGTATAATGACACACAACAAATACCAACATTATATGCCTGCTGAAGGCCTATTTTCCTAAAGGTTATCGTAAATTTATAATTACCCTCCAAGATTTAAAAAACGGCCAGTTTGACTCGACTAGTGAAGTAGGTTGCAGGTCGATGCCCTCAGGTAAACTATAAATCAAGAGGTGACAGCTTCTTCCTCTTCAGTCAGTATCTCTGGCGTCAAGTTCGGGATTGCGTGGTTAGCATAAAATTCCGCCCGAATATATAGGCAGGTAACTGCTTAAGAAAGGCTTTCGGTTGGTTCCTGGCGGAGCAAAATGATTGGTTTCCTCCGGTTTCGTCTTTTGCTCATACAGCCTAATTTTATTCAGTTTTTAGCCGCCATCTTGCGTGAACTGCGTGAACAGTATAATTTATTCTGTCTCAGAGACTGGTGAACGGTGCAAGTTGATTGGTTGAAGCAAATCTGTATCTCGACATAGTGATTAACAAAGTAGTGGGTTACACTTCGTTTCACGACAACCACACCTCAGGTCCTTATAGCAGATACGCCACTGTACGTTCACATACTTTTCCTCAATACAATAATGTGGCGTAACCACATTTCCATTGATATGATATTCTCTTCTTTTCTTTTTCAATTATATTTGCTTCAGGCATGTTAAACAGTGTTAATTGAACACAGAGGCTTACTAAAATATCCTAATACAATAATATGACAACATAATCATAACAACATACATCAGTTAGATACCGTTTAATGTGAGGACTCAACAATGCCTGCTCCCGGCATGTCCTTCACTTTTTCCCAATAGCAGTATCTAACTTTGTAGTTACATATTAAATTTCATAAAATATCCTTACCACAATCAAGAAATATATAAACAAATGACGCTGACTTTGTGAAGAAATGGCCTCAGCTTCCTCCGAACTGCACAGACTGTGAATTTATTCTTTATTTAAGTTTAGAATTAACACAGCTGTTTCTCAGCGTATCTGAATAAAATTTTTAGTTCAACTGGCAATGAATAGTCAAAGCCTTTTGCTAATATTTACTAGCACTGGCCAATCGAAACGTTCGGCTACTTGAATTCAAAAGCAGTTTGAATGAAAAACCAAAATAATTTTGAATAATTTCTGCGTCTGGTGGTCGATTGGCCAGTCTGCTTTAGTCATGCCCAATAAAAAAAAGATATTTCGTTTAGGATTACATTTTTCCTACCGCTCCCCTTTTCAGTCATACTCTTTTTACTCAGGCGAATCTGAATGTACCTCCCTGTCTCTTTTCCAACCTCGCGTCCCCCTAACGTTACACAAACATAAGCAGGAACGCCAGTCTGTCTGGTCGAGTGTCCGTAGATATTAGTATTTCTGCAATAACTTCTCTAATTCTGGGACTATCATATTATTTAAAGTACATTCTTGTTCAGCGAACTCTACGTCATACTACCATATAATTTTTATGGGGAACTTCATAATGGTTTAAAATTTTTCAATTCCTGTCATAGTCCATCATCAAATAAAATTTTGCACAAGTCCGCCATCTTTTCTCGCTTTCATCTCGCTAGCATGTATTTTTCAAATAACTAACTTGTTTTAGTTACGTCAGAAATGCTACGAGGATGAAAATATAATTGTCTGCGTGGTTTTGCCTTGGCTGGCTTTTCCACAGTGTGTGTATGCGTTGCAGACTGTGTCAGCGAAGCGGGATGTAGACGGGGCGGGTTAAGAATTTGCGTTAATAATTAGTATTGTATCGTGTAATACTACCAAACAATGTAAGGATTACTACTAATTTTTGCGTTAAAGTTGACAGAAAGCGTTAATTCAGATAGTTATTTTGCGGCACGCTTCGCTTCCGCCAATCGTTAATTATAAGGCTAGACTACAAAGTGTATGCAGCAGATGGGGCAAATGTTAAATATTAGTAGTGTTTCTCGAAAACGAAACTAAAAGCGTGTCAGACTTTTACCGTGAAATCGTTCTATAGGCTTAGCACTGTGCAAAAAGCAGCGCTGCTGGCGTCGAAGATGCCAACCGTCAGACACATGCGGGCTAATGTATTTATTTTCGGTTTATGCCTAAATCTTACTGAATTGAGCGTTTATTCTCGCAGATTTTGCTACACTGCCTTTCAAAAATCCCCTTTAATCGTGGCCTGAAATAGATATCTTCTTCTTCTTCCTCGTTCGTCCTGATAAGGACGTTAGTTGCGTTGTGTCTGTTTACGCAGGAACTGCGATATCTGCGCCTTTCGGCCGACACATCCGACTTCAGCACGGTATTTTTAGGACTGGGTTTGCCTTCCCTTTTCGATCCCTACTCTCTCAGCCCGACTGCAGTGATGCAACCTGTTTCCAGGACCAGCACGTGGAGGTGAAGTAGGGTCTTGGTCAGCTCTGGTTCGCTGACCCTGACGCAAGCAGTCAAGCTATGGGTCACTGACTGCATTCTCTATTGTTGCATCTTTGGGTCCCAAATGAGATATGACCCAGGGCCGAATTATCTGTTAGGTTAAGTAGGATGACGACTAGGGGGGCCCGGAGCTCTAGGGGGCCCGTGCATAAGTTAAAAAGAAATAAAAAATGTACAGACTTTTCAATAAAATGTGTTTATTGTATTTACCTTAATAATTGTCATGAAATATTCTAATCCACATATATAAATTATTAGGTAAATATGAAGCCTAACAAATAAAATTAATAAAGAGAAGAGCAATGGTAAAATAACAGTGCTGTCACAAAGAATGTACTCGAAATCCCCCTTGTTTTCTGCTTCGTCTGCAAATTGTAACGCTTTCACGTTGATATAAAAGCTTACTGTATTATTACCCGCCTTCTTCAATGAAACGTGTGCTGCATTTCTAAGAAAAACATTGAGACGTACTGCGTAATGACCTAAATTAATCCTAACATTAATTATACTGCGTTACCAAAACGAACGAACAGATGGACAAAAGGATAAAGAGAGAGGGGAGGGCTGGAAATCAGGAACGCATGCATCACGCGTTTAAGTCTACATGCACTAATTTTTTTTCAGACGGACAGTGATAAAATACACTACCCTTTCCCAGAGTTAGGTTTATAAATCATAAAAAACTCTTATTAGAAAAGATAACATTGCATATTTTGAATGCAGCCACGTAGCTCCTTTAAATTTGTATTTTTGGGTTCCTTAGGGCTTGCTGACAAATAATATGTAAAACGTTACGCAAATAGTCCAGGAATTAATAAATTATACCCAAAATAAAATATTGGGGGTGCCTGACAGCATAAAATCATTTCTGCTCATAAGATTTTTTTTAAACGTGTTTGAAAAAAATTTACGTTACAGAAATAGCCTACCATGTAAACTCCAAATTGATTGGAGCGCAACAAATGAAAGCCTAACCACGATTGGTCGGGCTATAAATACTATCTTGGTTGTTAGGGGAAACGGGGAAAGGTAACATTTTTTCAAACACTTGTCGAAACGGGGCTCATTGGTCAGACTCGCTGATATACACACTTGGGAGCGTTAGTTCGAAACCACTTGTTTAAAATAGCTTGATAAAGCATCAGTGCGTTGAAGCCAGCATATATTTTGCTAAATAAAAGCCTGGAAGATAAGCAGATGGGAATTTGTGCCAGTTTGTGCCAGAATTCATTGCTAATCAACGTATCTGTGTTTATTCGTATGAATTGTGGTAAGCTTGAACCATTCAATATCTTTTAATGAAAATTGAATGTGAATTGTTGATTTATGCCTGTATATATATGTGTAGTTCAGTGGCCAACGTGAGGTAAAGCCTGTAATGCTCCAGCCTGAACAGAGGGTGTCGGAGAGAAGTAAAACGGCATGGAATGGCCAAACAGTACACTGACACCTGGATGATTGACTAGAAAGAAATAATGCTGGAAGTGCAGAGGCGTAGTAACCATTAAGAAGGGTAATACTGGAATAAAGTATTTCAAATGAAGCTGACAGTTGGCCTAATGCTCTGAACTCAATGTTTGTGCTGTGTTGTGATCAATGTAACAAGAGAGTTTAAGTTAGTTATGAAGTAGAAGGTACATCCTTCTTGATTTCAGGGACAGTGGTCTTGATGGCACTGAGCAGCACCTGGTCAGAGCTTTGCTGAATCCAGAGTCGGACAGCATACTCCTTGGTCTTTTTAGCTATCAGTGAGGTGTCTCCTGAGCCCAGAGGAGAATTCGAGCAGAGGAGTCCTTTCCTGCCGCCATCACGCCAGATAAGCGAATTGGCCAGCTGAGCTCAACATTATATCCCCTCATCTTGAAATGACTTAGTAAAAATAATATTAAGAGGGGAAATTAATTGTCTTAATATCAGGAACTGAGAACATCTCCAATACTAATTTCCTTAAGACAAACTATTGAAGTCATGATGACAACTACCAACAGAGCTTGAACAAAACCAAACCAGTATTACCTCATACTACCATTACACAACTGACACACATAGGATATTTGTAATAATATATGTCACTACCAGATTCATATTAATACATTCTGTACATAACTTGTAATTAAAATTGATTGTGATTCCTGGTTCCTTTGTATTTGAATCAGGACACAAATACATTATTAACAGCACTGAATACATATTGTTATTTGAAACGTTACGAGTGACTTCTTTAAGATATTCTCATAGAGTGTTATATGTATGTGAGTGTCACAGTGTTGTTAAGAGTAGTGGATTAAATTAAATTGTTTATATGTCTGTTGTTGTGACTTACACTTCACCATACTCATACCCTAGACACATAACGTAGCATCACACTATTCCAGAATAATTCTGACTGAGATATATAGATATGTGGTAGCAAGTAAGGTTATCTATAATACACTACTCTTAATAGATATAGATACCTTCACAGCTGATCTCAGTCAGTACACTAAGTTCCCTATAAGTATTTATAACATCCCACTTCACCACATATATTGGGGTCTCGCTCTTGGGATTTTGAATCTTTCCCTATTAAAAATATTGGGGGTAATTCACTTCAGGGAATATAAGAATTAAAAGGTATCCTTGGGTGGAATTAAATAAGGTTGAGCTCACGGTGCCTGTGTTGTCCATTAGAGATTGAATTGTTGGTTAGACATTGTATAAATTTACATAATAGACAATGGCGGACCTGGCCAAATTTCGATCTGCTGCGGTTCAGACTGCAAAAGAGTTAGGATTAGATGGGCAAGTTATGGTTGCCTATGTCACGACGGAATGTGACAAATTTATTGAACGTGAAGAAAGAAGGTTTGAAGCCGAAAGAAAGTTAGAGGCTGACAAGGAAATTAAGAGGTTGCAGATTGAGGCTGAGGCTGAGAAATTGGAAGCAGAAAGAAAAGACAAAAGATTAGCTGCAGAAAGAGAAGCCGAGGAAAGAAGACAGGCTGCAGAAAGGGAAGAGAAGAAATTAGCTGCAGAAAGAGAAGAAAGAAAATTAGCTGCAGAAAGGGAAGCAGAAGATAAAAGATTACAAAGGGAACATGAGTTACGACTAAGGGAGTTTGAGTTTCAAGGCCATGCTCCTGAAAATGGTGCCAGTCCCTTTGCCTCTGATGCTACGGTTACTCAGGGAGCCTCGACCTCAGCTATGAACTTTCATTTAGATCATTTTGTTGAGAAAGACGATGATATTGAGAGCTATATAAATAGGTACGAACTATTAGCTACCACGTATGGGTTAGAGAGAGAAAGGTGGAGCTTAAAGTTATCTCAGGGACTTCGTGGGGCAGCTTATGAAGTTTTTGCAAAAATGAGCAGAGGTGATCAGGAAAATTATGACATGCTAAAGCAGGCTCTTTTGTTAAGGTATGAAAAGAATGCAGAGTTTTACAGGAAAAAATTTAGGAATGCTAAACTACTGTCAGGTGAAACCTATCACCAGTTCTCTGCACGAATCGAGACATACTTGGAGAAATGGACTTCTCTGGGGAAAACCCAAGATCTTAAGGAAATGGTCCTTATAGAGCAACTAAGAGAGTCCATGGCTCCAGACCTGAGAAAGTTTCTCATGGAACAAGGTGCAGAGAGGCTGGGTGAGTTGCTAAATGTTGCTGAAAGGTATCAAGCAGCTCAAGCAGAGGTAACAGGTAATAAAAAGAAACAGGTGGATAACTTTAGGGCACCACAGAACTTTAATAAATTTGATCCTAGGGATCAAAATAAAGGTAAGCACCAATTTGATAGGCCACGGTATGAAAATAAAAATAAATTCCCACAATTCGATGAAAGGAAATATAATGAAAGAAAATCTTTCAACCAAGGAAAAAGGTGGTGTAAGAATTGTCAGATGGACAATCATGACACTGACCGTTGCAGAAGGAAACCTGTGTATATGGCAACCCTTCAGGTCAGGTCGACCTCAAGACAGGAGGAGGATATTATGTTAGATACCACTCCAGAAGAGATGAGGAAGGCACAGGCTGGGGATAAAACACTCAAGCCTTGTTTCAGAAAATTGTCAACTTGTCATACAACTCCAGGCAAGGGAGATTTTTATATGAAAAACAAGTTGATGTATAGGAAGACTGGAGCTAGATCCAATGGTCACGGACAGCTGGTTCTTCCAAAAAGATACAGGACAGAATTAATAAGGAGCCTACATGTGAAACCAGATGGGGACCATGAGAAGATAGGTACCATCATTCAAAAGGTGGCTCACAATTATTATTGGCCCAAAGCAAGATGGGACATTGAGAATTTTGTAGAAAGGTGTAGCATAGCACATGAGGGAACACCCACAAGTGGGAACATGGATCAGGACCTGGACACGCCACGGGGCAAAATTAGGCCTGATAATAAAAAGAAATATAGATTTGATAAAGTGGACCAAATGGAATGGGAAGCCCCTTTTCACGGACAAGCTTCACTTAACTGTTTTACTATGGCCACTATGCGGAGAGTGCAAAAAGATGTCTTACCCCAGGATAAGCCGACAATCCCTCAATCGGACTTAAACAAACTGGAGGAAGAAGATGTAGAGAGGAAATCTCTCATCAAGAATTTTAAGTGGGGAGAAAGCCCCAAGACAAGAAAAATTGGTAGCGGTCGTTTTGTGAATGATAATTCTGGGAGGAAAAATCATCACTATAAAGCTTCAAGTGGAAGAGACCATACCGGTGCATGGACAAATAGGTCCACACAATTAAAGGTCCATATGTAGCTTTGTTAAGAACGTGGACTGATGAAAAGGCAGAGGAAAACATTACATCTTCATACCAGTATGTGAATGAGCTGACCACTCGGTTAAAAACTGGCTGGAAACTTGCCAATGAAAATTTGAAACAAGCCAGGAAGAAACATGCTGCCTATTATAACAGGAAGGCGAAAGACAGAAATTTGGCTGTGGGAGAGAAAGTACTGCTTCTTTTGCCCGGGAGTCAGAATAAGTTACAAATTGGATGGCAGGGTCCATATACAGTTCTAGAGAAGGTGTCTAGAACAAATTATAAGATAGATAAGAAGGGGAAAGAAAAAATCTATCATGTGAATCTCCTGAAGAAATATTTGGAAAGAGAACATCAGGAAGAGACACACTTGTTGACCTTGTCCATCGCCATGGAGATGAAAAAGGAACCACTTTCATCATTTGAATATCCATTACACCCCTGTGAGACAGCAGCACAGGTGAAAATCAGTACACATTTAACGAAAACTCAGAAAGAGAGAGTGCAACAGGTTCTAAATAATCATGCAGAGGTGTTAACAGACCGACCAGGGCATACAAACCTATTGGAATATGATATGAAACTCATAGACTCCACACCTGTCTGTATGAAACCATATTCGATTCCGTTTGCTAAGGAAAAAGCTTTGAAGGAAGAGATAGACTATCTGTTGAAGGAAGGAATTATTTCGCACAGTGAGTCTTCGTATAGTTCCGGGGTGGTACTCTTAAGGAAGCCCTCTGGAGAACATAGACTCTGTATAGATTACAGGAGACTGAATGCTATTACAGAAGGACAGGTGGATCCATTGCCGGATACAAATCAGCTGTTTGCCAGACTAAATAAAGCTAAATATTTCTCAAAAGTGGATCTGAGTAAAGGATACTATCAGATTCCAGTAAAGCCTGAGGTTAGACCATACCTAGCTTTTAGTACCTCAGAAGGACACTATGAGTTTTAATAGATTGCCATTTGGATTGAAGAATGCGCCTAGTGTCTTCTCTAGAATGATGAGAAAATTATTGGATCCTCTGAATAATCCCTGTATAACAAATTTTATGGATGATATCCTTATAGCAACAGAAACATTTGAGGAACACATTGACTCTCTGAACATGCTGTTTACTCGACTTGGGGAGGCAAATTTAACAGCCCGACCAACCAAATGTTGCGTTGGATGTAAAGAATTGGAATTTTTGGGACACACAGTTTATCAGGGAAACATGACCCCTGACCCAAAGAATTTAGAGAAACTACAGAAAGCCCCGAGACCACAAACCAAGAAGGACGTGAGATCCTTTGTCTCCTTATGTGGTTTCTACCAGAAGTATATCAAAAACTTTAATTCCATATGTGCACCGTTAACTGAATTGACACGTAAAGGACATCCAGATCGCATTACATGGACACCACAATGTGAAATGACTTACCAAGAATTGAAGGAAAAGCTCACAAGTAAACCCATTTTGAAATTACCTGACTTAAGTCAAGAATTCATAGTAAGGACGGATGCAAGTAATATTGGGCTAGGTGCAACTCTACTACAGAAATCAGATGCATTGGATGGGGAATTAAGCCCAGTGGCATATGCTAGCAGAAAGTTGAATAAAGCTGAAATCAACTACTCAACTAGCGAAAAAGAATGTCTTGCAGTAATATGGGCAATAAAGAAATTCAATATTTATCTATATGGGAAGGCATTTAAGTTGCAAACAGATCACAAACCTTTATCGTTTTTAGCACAGGCTAAGCATGAGAACTCTAGGTTACTCCGATGGTCTTTGCTTCTGGCTCCATATAATTTTAGCATTGAGTATATATCTGGAAAAAAAACCAATTTGGGAGCTGATTTTTTAAGCCGCCATCCGTGTGATGAGAATCACCGTAAACCCCAGAAATAATAATAAATTTCTCTATGTGTATATAGAATAAAGGACTGACATATAATGTCTGTTTTAAGAGGGGAGGTGTCATGAAATATTCTAATCCACATATATAAATTATTAGGTAAATATGAAGCCTAACAAATAAAATTAATAAAGAGAAGAGCAATGGTAAAATAACAGTGCTGTCACAAAGAATGTACTCGAAATCCCCCTTGTTTTCTGCTTCGTCTGCAAATTGTAACGCTTTCACGTTGATATAAAAGCTTACTGTATTATTACCCGCCTTCTTCAATGAAACGTGTGCTGCATTTCTAAGAAAAACATTGAGACGTACTGCGTAATGACCTAAATTAATCCTAACATTAATTATACTGCGTTACCAAAACGAACGAACAGATGGACAAAAGGATAAAGAGAGAGGGGAGGGCTGAAAATCAGGAACGCATGCATCACGCGTGTAAGTCTACATGCACTAATTTTTTTTCAGACGGACAGTGATAAAATACACTACCCTTTCCCAGAGTTAGGTTTATAAATCATAAAAAAACTCTTATTAGAAAAGATAACATTAGATGGGTTTACGGTTGAGAACATAACAGTACCCAGACAGCACATCTTCGAAACAGGAGGTAGAAGAAATTGCATATTTTGAATGCAGCCACGTAGCTCCTTTAAATTTGTATTTTTGGGTTCCTTAGGGCTTGCTGACAAATAATATGTAAAACGTTACGCAAATAGTCCAGGAATTAATAAATTATACCCAAAATAAAATATTGGGGGTGCCTGACAGCATAAAATCATTTCTGCTCATAAGATTTTTTTTTAACGTGTTTGAAAAAAATTTACGTTACAGAAATAGCCTACCATGTAAACTCCAAATTGATTGGAGCGCAACAAATGAAAGCCTAACCACGATTGGTCGGGCTATAAATACTATCTTGGTTGTTAGGGGAAACGGGGAAAGGTAACATTTTTTCAAACACTTGTCGAAACGGGGCTCATTGGTCAGACTCGCTGATATACACACTTGGGAGCGTTAGTTCGAAACCACTTGTTTAAAATAGCTTGATAAAGCATCAGTGCGTTGAAGCCAGCATATATTTTGCTAAATAAAAGCCTGGAAGATAAGCAGATGGGAATTTGTGCCAGTTTGTGCCAGAATTCATTGCTAATCAACGTATCTGTGTTTATTCGTATGAATTGTGGTAAGCTTGAACCATTCAATATCTTTTAATGAAAATTGAATGTGAATTGTTGATTTATGCCTGTATATATATGTGTAGTTCAGTGGCCAACGTGAGGTAAAGCCTGTAATGCTCCAGCCTGAACAGAGGGTGTCGGAGAGAAGTAAAACGGCATGGAATGGCCAAACAGTACACTGACACCTGGATGATTGACTAGAAAGAAATAATGCTGGAAGTGCAGAGGCGTAGTAACCATTAAGAAGGGTAATACTGGAATAAAGTATTTCAAATGAAGCTGACAGTTGGCCTAATGCTCTGAACTCAATGTTTGTGCTGTGTTGTGATCAATGTAACAAGAGAGTTTAAGTTAGTTATGAAGTAGAAGGTACATCCTTCTTGATTTCAGGGACAGTGGTCTTGATGGTACTGAGCAGCACCTGGTCAGAGCTTTGCTGAATCCAGAGTCGGACAGCATACTCCTTGGTCTTTTTAGCTATCAGTGAGGTGTCTCCTGAGCCCAGAGGAGAATTCGAGCAGAGGAGTCCTTTCCTGCCGCCATCACGCCAGATAAGCGAATTGGCCAGCTGAGCTCAACATTATATCCCCTCATCTTGAAATGACTTAGTAAAAATAATATTAAGAGGGGAAATTAATTGTCTTAATATCAGGAACTGAGAACATCTCCAATACTAATTTCCTTAAGACAAACTATTGAAGTCATGATGACAACTACCAACAGAGCTTGAACAAAACCAAACCAGTATTACCTCATACTACCATTACACAACTGACACACATAGGATATTTGTAATAATATATGTCACTACCAGATTCATATTAATACATTCTGTACATAACTTGTAATTAAAATTGATTGTGATTCCTGGTTCCTTTGTATTTGAATCAGGACACAAATACATTATTAACAGCACTGAATACATATTGTTATTTGAAACGTTACGAGTGATATATAGATATGTGGTAGCAAGTAAGGTTATCTATAATACACTACTCTTAATAGATATAGATACCTTCACAGCTGATCTCAGTCAGTACACTAAGTTCCCTATAAGTATTTATAACATCCCACTTCACCACAATAATAATAAAAATAATACTAATAAACATTAAAAACAAATTATTACTTATAAAAGAGGTAAGCAATGCTAACAAACTACCACACCAGTCAATTAATAATACTAATATATACCATCACCATGCTAAGGGGTTTATTTTAAACAAATATTAAAATTATCGTCAATTAGATGAAGAGGTGCCAAACACAAAAAGCCTAGAGGACCTTCTTGTCTTACTCCGGCCCTGATAGGACCGTGATCTTTTTACTGAAGTGAAGGTAACATTCCGTAAAATATCATTTAGCCTGAAGTTTCGACTGCTCTTGAGATGGAACTGCCTGAAGCAAATCACCCAGCAGAAATAACATTTACACGCAGGCAGCACTTACTCCAAATACTCTTCATTAAAAAAAAAAAGTATTTAAGGTAGACCTTCAGAGAGCGCAGTGTTTCTAAAATTGATCTCAAAAGACCTACGGTTGCCTGCCGCTGCTCTAAACCATTCAATAACAGCATTGCACCTTCCTTTTTTTTTTCTTTTTTTTTGGCAGTAAGCAAACTAACAGTGTTGTTTCGGGCACTTTTTCCCCTGCTAGACTTTCTTTTTTCTAAAGTAAAAATAAAATGTGACTTTGGTCCTTATCTTACTAGTATCACTATCACTGTCATAATCACATATGAAGAACCTGAGTGAAGACAACATTAAAGAAGTGCACAGACCATCGTGTCTACAATAAAACAATTCAGAAAACGAGATTATATTCTTTTTAAGAATTGAGGAAGATACTGAACCAGTCTGCAGTGAAAAATATTTTTTTTAAACATACACACAAACGAGTACACTAAATAACGCTAGCCAGGTTCAAGTAATGCTAACAGATTAATAACGTAAGGAGATTTGAGAATTAATTCAGAAGAAACTGTAAAAGACATTAAATGGTATTAAATTGCAATGTGGTAAAGAATAAACAAAATGCTTGCTCTCAAGACATGATCACAGCTGGCCTACAGACTCATTTAAAGTAATAGCGGCCACATCTGTTGAAAATCTTCCGCATCAATCTCTGTCCAGAAAAACCACTTATTTGTACTTGAGTTTGTCAGAAATACAGAAAAAACAACTTAGAACAAACTAAAATATCCATAAAAATTGTGACAGGTCGCATTTTTTTTTTAAAGGCAAGAAGACTGATGATAACAGTTTGAATAATAACTAGCAATGTTCCTAACATGGGCAATTATCTGTAGTTAGATGATGTTCATAAAGTAGCTAGATCTGTAGTAAAATTACGTAGCACGGTGAGTTTGAAAGCAGCCAGATCTAGATTTTGTTGTTTTTTTTTTTTTAATAGCTGAACTGGCAACACCGATCTAAGAAAAAAACAGTGAAAACAATTTTTGCACTTGAAATGCTACAAAGAAGATACATAGCCACTATTAGTTTAATGTGAAAAAAAACCATCATTTCAAACCGTGAAAAGAACTGCACTTATGGACCGCCAATGTATTATAGATAACCTTACTTGCTACCACATATCTCTATATCTCAGTCAGAATTATTCTGGAATAGTGTGATGCTACGTTATGTGTCTAGGGTATGTGTATGATGAAGTGTAAGTCACAACAACAGACAGATAAACAATTTAATTTAATCCACTACTCTTGACAACACTGTGACACTCACATACATATAACACTCTACAAAGATATCTTAAAAGAGTCACTGATAAACTTTCGAATAACAATATGTATTCATTACTGGCATGAATGAATATGTGTCCTGATTCAACTACAAGGGAACCAGGAAGCACAATCAATTTAAATTACAAGTTATGTACAGAATGTATTTAATATGAATATTGTAGTGACATATATTATTACAAATGTTCTATGTGTGTCAGTTGTGTAGTAGTAAAATGAGGTAATACTGGTTTTGTTTTGTTCAAGCTCTGTTGGTATTTGTCATCATGACTTCAATAGTTTGTCTTTAGGGACCAGTATTGGAGATGTTCACAGTTCCTGATTTTAAGACAAGTAAATTCCCCTCTTAATGTTAATTTTAAAAAGTCAGTTCAAGATGAGGGGACATAATGTTGAGCTCAGCTGGCCAATTCGCTTATCTGGCGTGATGGCGGCAGGAAAGGACTCCTCTGCTCGAATTCTCCTCTGGGTTCAGGAGACACCTCACTGATAGCTAAAAAGACCAAGGAGTATGCTGTCCGACTCAGGATTCAGCAAAGCTCTGACTAGGTGCTGCTCAGTACCATCAAGACCACTGTCCCTGAAATCAAGAAGGATGTACCTTCTACTTCATAACTAATTTATATTTTCTTTTTACACTGATCACAATACATCACAAACATTGCGTTCAGAGCGTTAGGCCAACAGTCAGCTTCATCTGAAATACTTTATACCAGCATTACCATCCTTAATGGTCACTACGCCTCTGCACTTCCAGCATTATTTCTGTCTAATCAATCATCCAGGTGTCAGTGTACTATTTGGCCATTCCATGCCGTTTTACTTCTCTCCGACACCCTCTGTTCAGGCTGGAGCATTACAGGCTTTACCTCACGTTGGCCACTGAACTACACATATATATATACAGGCATAAATCAACAATTCACATTCAATTTTCATTAAAAGATATTGAATGGTTCAAGCTTACCACAATTCATACGAATAACACAGATACGTTGATTAGCAATGAATTCTGGCACAAACTGGCACAAATTTCCATCTGCCTATGTTCCAGGCTTTTATTGAGCAAAATATATGCTGGCTTCAACGCACTGATGCTTTATCAAGCTATTTTAAACAAGTGGTTTCGAACTAACGCTCCCAAGTGTGTATATCAGCGAGTCTGACCAATGAGCCCCGTTTCGACAAGTGTTTGAAAAAATGTTACCTTTCCCCGTTTCCCCTAACAACCAAGATAGTATTTATAGCCCGACCAATCGTGGTTAGGCTTTCATTTGTTGCGCTCCAATCAATTTGGAGTTTACATGGTAGGCTATTTCTGTAACGTAAATTTTTTTTCAAACACGTTAAAAAAAAAAATCTTATGAGCAGAAATGATTTTATGCTGTCAGGCACCCCCAATATTTTATTTTGGGTATAATTTATTAATTCCTGGACTATTTGCGTAACGTTTTACATATTATTTGTCAGCAAGCCCTAAGGAACCCAAAAATACAAATTTAAAGGAGCTACGTGGCTGCGTTCAAAATATGCAATTTCTTTTACCTCCTGTTTCGAAGATGTTCTGTCTGGGTACTGTTATGTTCTCAACCGTAAACCCATCTAATGTTATCTTTTCTAATAAGAGTTTTTTATGATTTATAAACCTAACTCTGGGAAAGGGTAGTGTATTTTATCACTGTCCGTCTGAAAAAGTTAGTGCTTGTAGACTTACACGCGTGATAGTAGTAATTGTGTATCGCGCGACGCGTGTTTAATGTTCGGCTTTCTGCCTCTCCCTTCTCGCTATCCTTTTGTCCATCTGTTCGTTCGTTTTGGTAACGTAATGTAGAAAAAGACATGAATGGAATTTAAAATTTAGGTCATTACGCAGTCTGCCTCTTAATGTTTTTCCAAGAAATACAGCACACGTTTCATTGAAGAAAGCGGGTATAATACAGTAAGCTTTTACTATCAACGTGAAAGCGTTACAATTTGCAGACGAAGCAGAAAACAAGGGGGATTTCGAGTACATTCCTTGTGACAGCACTGTCATTTTACCATTGCTCTTCTCTTTATTAATTTTATTTGTTAGGCTTCATATTTACCTAATAATTTATATATGTGGATTAGAATATTTCATGACACCTCCCCTCTTAAAACAGACATTATATGTCAGTCCTTTATTCTATATACACATATAGAAATTTATTATTATTTCTGGGGTTTACGGTGATTCTCATCACACGGATGGCGGCTTAAAAAAATCCGCTCCCAGATTGGTTTTTCCAGATATATATTCAATGCTAAAATTGTATGGAGCCAGAAGCAAAGACCATCGGAGTAACCTAGAGTTCTCATGCTTAGCCTGTGCTAAAAACGATAAAGGTTTGTGGTCAGTTTGCAACTTAAATGCCTTCCCATATAGATAAATATTGAATTTCTTTATTGCCCATATTACTGCAAGACATTCTTTTTCGCTAGTTGAGTAGTTGATTTCAGCTTTATTCAACTTTCTGCTAGCATATGCCACTGGGCTTAATTCCCCATCCAATGCATCTGATTTCTGTAGTAAACTTGCACCTAACCCAATATTACTTGCATCCGTCCTTACTATGAATTCTTGACTTAAGTCAGGTAATTTCAAAATGGGTTTACTTGTGAGCTTTTCCTTCAATTCTTGGTAAGTCATTTCACATGTGGTGTCCATGTAATGCGATCTGGAAGTCCTTTACGTGTCAATTCCGTTAAAGGTGCACATATGGAATTAAAGTTTTTGATATACTTCTGGTAGAAACCACATAATGAGACAAAGGATCTCACGTCCTTCTTGGTTTGTGGTCTCGGGGCTTTCTGTAGTTTCTCTAAGTTCTTTGGGTCAGGGGTCATGTTTCCCTGATAAACTGTGTGTCCCAAAAATTCCAATTCTTTACATCCAACGCAACATTTGGTTGGTCGGGCTGTTAAATTTGCCTCCCTAAGTCGATCAAACAGCATGTTCAGAGAGTCAATGTGTTCCTCAAATGTTTCTGTTGCTATAAGGATATCATCCATAAAATTTGTTATACAGGGATTATTCAGAGGATCCAATAATTTTCTCATCATTCTAGAGAAGACACTAGGCGCATTCTTCAATCCAAATGGCAATCTATTAAACTCATAGTGTCCTTCTGAGGTACTAAAAAGCTAGGTATGGTCTAACCTCAGGCTTTACTGGAATCTGATAGTATCCTTTACTCAGATCCACTTTTGAGAAATATTTAGCTTTATTTAGCCTGGCAAACAGCTGATTTGTATCCGGCAATGGATCCACCTGTCCTTCTGTAATAGCATTCAGTCTCCTGTAATCTATACAGAGTCTATGTTCTCCAGAGGGCTTCCTTAAGAGTACAACACCGGAACTATACGAAGACTCACTGTGCGAAATAATTCCTTCCTTCAACAGATAGTCTATCTCTTCCTTCAAAGCTTTTTCCTTAGCAAACGGAATCGAATATGGTTTCATACAGACAGGTGTGGAGTCTATGAGTTTCATATCATATTCCAATAGGTTTGTATGCCCTGGTCGGTCTGTTAACACCTCTGCATGATTATTTAGAACCTGTTGCACTCTCTCTTTCTGAGTTTTTCGTTAAATGTGTACTGATTTTCACCTGTGCTGCTGTCTCACAGGGGTGTAATGGATATTCAAATGATGAAAGTGGTTCCTTTTTCATCTCCATGGCGATGGACAAGGTCAACAAGTGTGTCTCTTCCTGATGTTCTCTTTCCAAATATTTCTTCAGGAGATTCACATGATAGATTTTTTCTTTCCCCTTCTTATCTATCTTATAATTTGTTCTAGACACCTTCTCTAGAACTGTATATGGACCCTGCCATCCAATTTGTAAACTTATTCTGACTCCCGGGCAAAAGAAGCAGTACTTTTCTCTCCCACAGCCAAATTTCTGTCTTTCGCCTTCCTGTTATAATAGGCAGCATGTTTCTTCCTGGCTTGTTTCAAATTTTCATTGGCAAGTTTCCAGCCAGTTTTTTAACCGAGTGGTCAGCTCATTCACATATTGGTATGAAGATGTAATGTTTTCCTCTGCCTTTTCATCAGTCCACGTTCTTAACAAAGCTACATATGGACCTTTAATTGTGTGGACCTATTTGTCCATGCACCGGTATGGTCTCTTCCACTCGAAGCTTTATAGTGATGATTTTTCCTCCCAGAATTATCATTCACAAAACGACCGCTACCAATTTTTCTTTTGGGGCTTTCTCCCCACTTAAAATTCTTGATGAGAGATTTCCTCTCTACATCTTCTTCCTCCAGTTTGTTTAAGTCCGATTGAGGGATTGTCGGCTTATCCTGGGGTAAGACATCTTTTTGCACTCTCCGCATAGTGGCCATTGTAAAACAGTTAAGTGAAGCTTGTCCGTGAAAAGGGGCTTCCCATTCCATTTGGTCCACTTTATCAAATCTATTTCTCTTTTTATTGTCAGGCCTGATTTTGCCCCATGGCGTGTCCAGGTCCTGATCCATGTTCCCACTTGTGGGTGTTCCCTCATGTGCTATGCTACACCTTTCTACAAAATTCTCAATGTCCCATCTTGCTTTGGGCCAATAATAATTGTGAGCCACCTTTTGAATGATGGTACCTATTTCTCATGGTCCCCATCTGGTTTCACATGTAGGCTCCTTATTAAGTCTGTCCTATATCTTTTTGGAAGAACCAGCTGTCCGTGACCATTGGATCTAGCTCCAGTCTTCCTATACATCAACTTGTTTTTCATGTAAAAATCTCCCTTGCCTGGAGTTGTATGACAAGTTGACAATTTTCTGAAACAAGGCTTGAGTGTTTTATCCCCAGCCTGTGCCTTCCTCATCTCTTCTGGAGTGGTATCTAACATAATATCCTCCTCCTGTCTTGAGGTCGACCTGACCTGAAGGGTTGCCATATACACAGGTTTCCTTCTGCAACGGTCAGTGTCATGATTGTCCATCTGACAATTCTTACACCACCTTTTTCCTTGGTTGAAAGATTTTCTTTCATTATATTTCCTTTCATCGAATTGTGGGAATTTATTTTTATTGTCATACCGTGGCCTATCAAATTGGTGCTTACCTTTATTTTGATCCCTAGGATCAAATTTATTAAAGTTCTGTGGTGCCCTGAAGTTATCCACCTGTTTCTTTTTATTACCTGTTACCTCTGCTTGAGCTGCTTGATACCTTTCAGCAACATTTAGCAACTCACCCAGCCTCTCTGCACCTTGTTCCATGAGAAACTTTCTCAGGTCTGGAGCCATGGACTCTCTTAGTTGCTCTATAAGGACCATTTCCTTAAGATCTTGGGTTTTCCCCAGAGAAGTCCATTTCTCCAAGTATGTCTCGATTCGTGCAGAGAACTGGTGATAGGTTTCACCTGACAGTAGTTTAGCATTCCTAAATTTTTTCCTGTAAAACTCTGCATTCTTTTCATACCTTAACAAAAGAGCCTGCTTTAGCATGTCATAATTTTCCTGATCACCTCTGCTCATTTTTGCAAAAACTTCATAAGCTGCCCCACGAAGTCCCTGAGATAACTTTAAGCTCCACCTTTCTCTCTCTAACCCATACGTGGTGGCTAATAGTTCATACCTATTTATATAGCTCTCAATATCATCGTCTTTCTCAACAAAATGATCTAAATGAAAGTTCATAGCTGAGGTTGAGGCTCCCTGAGTAACCGTAGCATCAGAGGCAAAGGGACTGGCACCATTTTCAGGAGCATGGCCTTGAAACTCAAACTCCCTTAGTCGTAACTCATGTTCCCTTTGTAATCTCTTCTCCTCCTTTTCTGCTTCCCTCTCTGCAGCTAATCTCTTCTCTTCTCTTTCTGCAGCTAATTTCTTCTCTTCTCTTTCTGCAGCTAATTTCTTCTCTTCTCTTTCTGCAGCTAATTTCTTCTCTTCTCTTTCTGCAGCTAATTTCTTCTCTTCTCTTTCTGCAGCTAATTTCTTCTCTTCCCTTTCTGCAGCTTGTCTTCTTTCCTCGGCTTCCAATGCTTTAGCCTCTTTGTCAGCCTCAATCTGCAACCTCTTAGTCTCAGCCTCAGCTTCAAATTGTAACTTCTTAATTTCCCTTTCAGCCTCTAACCTTCTTTCGGCTTCTTTTTCTAATCTTCTTTCTTCGCGTTCAATAAATTTGTCACATTCCGTTGTGACATAGGCAACCATAACTTGCCCATCTAATCCTAACTCTTTTGCAGTCTGAACCGCAGCAGATCGAAATTTGGCCAGGTCCGCCATTGTCTATCAGGTAAATTTTTATAATGTCTACCCAACAATTCAATTTCTAACTATATATCTAATGGACAACACAGGCACCGTGAGCTCAACCTTATTTAATTCCACCCAAGGATACCTTTTAATTCTTATATTCCCTGAAGTGAATTACCCCCAATATTTTTAATAGTTAAAGATTCAAAATCCCAAGAGCGAGCCCCCAATATATGTGGTGAAGTGGGATGTTATAAATACTTATAGGGAACTTAGTGTACTGACTGAGATCAGCTGTGAAGGTATCTATATCTATTAAGAGTAGTGTATTATAGATAACCTTACTTGCTACCACATATCTCTATATCTCAGTCAGAATTATTCTGGAATAGTGTGATGCTACGTTATGTGTCTAGGGTATGTGTATGATGAAGTGTAAGTCACAACAACAGACAGATAAACAATTTAATTTAATCCACTACTCTTGACAACACTGTGACACTCACATACATATAACACTCTACAAAGATATCTTAAAAGAGTCACTGATAAACTTTCAAATAACAATATGTATTCATTACTGGCATGAATGAATATGTGTCCTGATTCAACTACAAGGGAACCAGGAAGCACAATCAATTTAAATTACAAGTTATGTACAGAATGTATTTAATATGAATATTGTAGTGACATATATTATTACAAATGTTCTATGTGTGTCAGTTGTGTAGTAGTAAAATGAGGTAATACTGGTTTTGTTTTGTTCAAGCTCTGTTGGTATTTGTCATCATGACTTCAATAGTTTGTCTTTAGGGACCAGTATTGGAGATGTTCACAGTTCCTGATTTTAAGACAAGTAAATTCCCCTCTTAATGTTAATTTTAAAAAGTCAGTTCAAGATGAGGGGACATAATGTTGAGCTCAGCTGGCCAATTCGCTTATCTGGCGTGATGGCGGCAGGAAAGGACTCCTCTGCTCGAATTCTCCTCTGGGTTCAGGAGACACCTCACTGATAGCTAAAAAGACCAAGGAGTATGCTGTCCGACTCAGGATTCAGCAAAGCTCTGACTAGGTGCTGCTCAGTACCATCAAGACCACTGTCCCTGAAATCAAGAAGGATGTACCTTCTACTTCATAACTAATTTATATTTTCTTTTTACACTGATCACAATACATCACAAACATTGCGTTCAGAGCGTTAGGCCAACAGTCAGCTTCATCTGAAATACTTTATACCAGCATTACCATCCTTAATGGTCACTACGCCTCTGCACTTCCAGCATTATTTCTGTCTAATCAATCATCCAGGTGTCAGTGTACTATTTGGCCATTCCATGCCGTTTTACTTCTCTCCGACACCCTCTGTTCAGGCTGGAGCATTACAGGCTTTACCTCACGTTGGCCACTGAACTACACATATATATACAGGCATAAATCAACAATTCACATTCAATTTTCATTAAAAGATATTGAATGGTTCAAGCTTACCACAATTCATACGAATAACACAGATACGTTGATTAGCAATGAATTCTGGCACAAACTGGCACAAATTTCCATCTGCCTATGTTCCAGGCTTTTATTGAGCAAAATATATGCTGGCTTCAACGCACTGATGCTTTATCAAGCTATTTTAAACAAGTGGTTTCGAACTAACGCTCCCAAGTGTGTATATCAGCGAGTCTGACCAATGAGCCCCGTTTCGACAAGTGTTTGAAAAAATGTTACCTTTCCCCGTTTCCCCTAACAACCAAGATAGTATTTATAGCCCGACCAATCGTGGTTAGGCTTTCATTTGTTGCGCTCCAATCAATTTGGAGTTTACATGGTAGGCTATTTCTGTAACGTAAATTTTTTTCAAACACGTTAAAAAAAAATCTTATGAGCAGAAATGATTTTATGCTGTCAGGCACCCCCAATATTTTATTTTGGGTATAATTTATTAATTCCTGGACTATTTGCGTAACGTTTTACATATTATTTGTCAGCAAGCCCTAAGGAACCCAAAAATACAAATTTAAAGGAGCTACGTGGCTGCGTTCAAAATATGCAATTTCTTTTACCTCCTGTTTCGAAGATGTTCTGTCTGGGTACTGTTATGTTCTCAACCGTAAACCCATCTAATGTTATCTTTTCTAATAAGAGTTTTTTATGATTTATAAACCTAACTCTGGGAAAGGGTAGTGTATTTTATCACTGTCCGTCTGAAAAAGTTAGTGCTTGTAGACTTACACGCGTGATAGTAGTAATTGTGTATCGCGCGACGCGTGTTTAATGTTCGGCTTTCTGCCTCTCCCTTCTCGCTATCCTTTTGTCCATCTGTTCGTTCGTTTTGGTAACGTAATGTAGAAAAAGACATGAATGGAATTTAAAATTTAGGTCATTACGCAGTCTGCCTCTTAATGTTTTTCCAAGAAATACAGCACACGTTTCATTGAAGAAAGCGGGTATAATACAGTAAGCTTTTACTATCAACGTGAAAGCGTTACAATTTGCAGACGAAGCAGAAAACAAGGGGGATTTCGAGTACATTCCTTGTGACAGCACTGTCATTTTACCATTGCTCTTCTCTTTATTAATTTTATTTGTTGGCTTCATATTTACCTAATAATTTATATATGTGGATTAGAATATTTCATGACAGCCTCCCCATTTTTCTCTATCACTGTTGGTTCCACTCGAAGGCATGACTGGTTAAACTGTCTGATGTGGGTACGTCCAATCCCTCGCTATTCCATCTTTATTCCATCTCCAGATAGGCAGAACGCCACTAGGCGTGGTGGAAACAGCGATAGATTGATCAATTTGTTGTTGCCCTAAGACGCCACTAGGCGTACTGGCCACAAACTGCTTTGCCGGTTGATGGCTAAGGATGGAAGAAGAAGAAGAAGATAGGCAGAGTTTAAAATCCTAGTTTACATAAGTTAGTCCTAAAGCAAATACTACCAAAGGGCAGTGAAGTGTTAGAGACTTCACTTCACCAGGAACCAGCATCGAGACGTGGGGTGACCAGTTCCTTTCCTCGCTGCTTTTTTTCCTTCTATAATTCAAGAGAAAAGTCAGGTACCCTATTTTAGCTGGGTAGATGTGCGCTCTAACCACTCTGTCAATCGATAAGCAAACGAAAAAATAAAATAAAAACCTAGAGGTTATTGTAAACTGGGTAAGCCACTCATGTCTGTTGTTTTTCTGTTGTCTAGTGTTCTACTTCTTTATTTCCTACTAGTGCCTGATAACATACCTTTATGTTTGTCTCATATTAATTTACTGTTTACAGGCCTCGGGTTTCCCTTCCTTACAAGTATGTGTTATAATTTTCTTAGAGTTAATTTTCTTAAAGTAAATTTTCCTAATAACCGTGTATTTTAATCCTAGTAACTTTCTCACCAGTCAAATCACTGGGTGTTAATTTTTACAAAGGACGGTATATAGTTGTTAATTTGATTTTTCTACCAGTTAGTTAACTATAAGTAAGTTTCCAAAAGGGTGTATATACCTCTATAAAGATATTGATTATAATAATTATTCTACAAGCCAGATAAATCCCATTTGTGTTGTAAACTTTTGATGGGCTTATCACTTCTTGTACAAAGGTAAAAACAAATGTTGGGTAAATTGCTACGGGAAGTAATTCATTCTTTGGAGTGATTACCTGGAACCTTGTTTTTCCACGGCCTCTCTCAAACAGAGAAGGCCCACTCTAATTATATAATAGCGTAAAATTATTTTTTTTGTTTCGCCCACAGCGATCTACAGAACCGCACTATTAAGTGTCGGTGAAGGGCCTTAAGTTCAAACATGTACATATACCTCATGTTTCCACCCCCCTTCTCTCCGAGATAACTATTAAGCGGACCTCTGGCCACGGTATAATTTACATACAGCGCTGGCTCAACGAGCGATTACAATCGATAACGGGTGGAGTAAACTGACCGCGCCAGCAAAGCGCAATTTAAGCTCACACCTGTGTTTGAGGTTCTGAACACGAATAGGGAATGCGCAGAGGCTTTTTGGTGTGTTCTTCTGTATCGCATTTTGTAAAAATTTCGATATGACTACAGACTAGGCTGTACATTTTATATTTGTGCATTTAGCATGTGTAAATTGCTTGTGGATGTACAGGTTCATATGAGGTTGGCCACCTCAGCCATTAAATTACTGGATTCATGAACCACCACTGCAAGACCTGGAACTACTTTGTGCAAGTTTCCTCACAACGAACCCAAAAGCAGAGGTAGCCCCAGGCTCCATGTGGAGCAGGGAGTGGAAGGTGATGATATAATGGTGTACATATTTATTATACAGTATTACAATTTTAATAAGTTTATGTGTATATTCAAACTTGTTTAAATAATGCAATTTTTCCGCTGTCCAAACGCACTTTCATCCAACTCACTGGGGTTAACAATAATACTCAGGGAGAGTAAAATTTCTGAGGAAGATGAAGTGGCGGAATCGAAGCGGAGGGGGATGAAAAATGTATGCAAAAATAGTTTTACAGTCAACACGCGTGATTCATTCACACAGAAAAACAAAAACTAAAAAGTTTACTTCAAATTTATGTAACAATACAAAAACGTACATAAACAGAAATAACTAATTTGCACACACTCTGAGAAATTTTACCAGTCTTTTTCAACCTTTTTATCCTGCAGGAACCCTTGAAATAAATTTCCGGTGTCAGGGAGCCCCTGCATAAAAAAATACTGTGTCTACAGCTCATGGCATCTTAGCGTGATTAGTAAGTTGTAAATATAATAATCCAATAATAATTGTCAATGCTCTTTAGAATAGAGAATGATTTTTTGCCGTGGATATGTTTATTTCAGCCAACTTGTTAGCATACTCTTTTTGTGTGGTTTCCCCCTCAAAACATATGATATCCAGTTAAATTCAAGTCAGCAGTGTAGGTAGAAGAAACTTCAGTTTTCCATTCTTTAAAATTTTCTACTTGATTATATTTTACCTTATCCAAGTAGGCCTAAAAGTCTTATCACATGTTTCTACTCTACAAGATGCTAATAAAATATGGTATGTGCAAGAGTGAACAGATCCTTTTGCGCACTGCCATAAGGAGCTGCTCGGTGGCTGTCCACCACTGCGAGCACTAACATCGCCCGGCATGCAAAGTTTTAAAAAAAAAGTATACATTTTTTCAATCACGATCTCTCACGGAACCCCTAGCGATCTCTCGCGGAACCCTAGGGTACCGCAGAACCCCGGTTGAGAAACCCTGAATAATACAAGAAAACGTACTATTTAACAACACAGCAAGAAAACGTCAGGAAACAAAGACACTTGTTAAGAATAGAATTAATATGTTATAATATGTTGCTACACGCAGGCATATATCCATTGATTTGAGGAGATATAGCTGTCTGTAGTAAAGTCAGTTTTTGTGTCCAATTCTTGACTTATATTGAACGCCGCATAACTTGCTACGTCACCGGTCACCAATAACGTAATAAATATATCACGCGCTTTTGCATTCTAACGGTCAGCCGTCTTGGCCTTTCGTATTTTTCAGTCGTCCGGAGTAGACGTACTTTTTTCCAAGCTCCCTAAGATTGTGGAGACTTGTATTCTGATGTTCAGTGGCATTGTTATTTCGGAGGCAGCCACCTTTTTCTGTTAGTAAACGCTAAGGGATGCAACTTTGGTTGAAAGTCACTGCCAAAGGAGCATAGGCCTTCAACAAACACATGCCAAGTTTTCCTGTCCCGTGCCATCCGCTCGTTCTTTCCATGTTTTCCTCATCATTTTCACCTCTGTATCCAGTTCTCTTCTCCATGTGTTTTTGTTCTAACTCAGCCTCTCTTTCCCTGTGGATTCCAGAACAAGGACTGCCTTGTAATGCTATCAACAGGTTTCCTCAATGTGTGTCCTATCCATCGCCAGCGTCTTCTTCTCAACTCTTGTTCCACTGGCACTTGTCTGGTTCTTGTCATCAATTCCAGATTTGTGACTTTGTCATACCATTTCAGTCATTCTATTCTACGCAAGCACCCGTTTATAAAAGTCTGTAGCTTTTTAGGTGTTGTTTTTGTTGCTCTCCATGTCTCAGAGCCATACAATAGGACTGACTTGACATTTGAGTTGTTACTCTTATTTTCGTATTGGACTTGATTTCTCTTTTTCTCCATATGTTTCCCAATGCAATGAAAGCGCCTCTTGCTTTTTGTATTCTTATTTTTGGCTTAATTCAGCCAAAAAGAAAGTAAATTTAAACATCATCCAATGTTACGCACCAACAAATGATAAAGAAGAATCTGAGAAAGAATACTTTTACACCAGACTACAAAATGTCTTGGACAAAAAGAAAAGAAAGGACATCACAATTTTGATGGGGGGACCTAAACGCAAAAATAGGTACAGGCAACACCGGCTTTGAAGAAATCATGGGAAAGTATGGATTAGGTATGATGAACGAGAATGGGGAACTATTAGCTAACTTCTGTGCTTAAAATCAACTAGCTATAGGAGGAAGCATATTTCCACATAAAAGAATACATAAAGCAACATGGATATCACCAGACCACAGAACTGAGAATCAGATTGATCACATATGCGTAAGTAAGAAGTTTAGGTCATCATTATATGATGTAAAAGTGTGTAGAGGAGCAGATGTGGTATCAGACAACCATCTTCTGTTGGCTAAAACAAAATTAAAACTCAAGAAATTTACAACAGTATATTGCTATACACAACAGTACAATGTGGGATATCTTAGAAATCAGGAAATAAGAGAAAAACTTTCTATCACAGTATCCAACAAATACCAAGTACTCCAACAGCTGGAAGATGAAGCAGATATGGAAGAACACTGGCAACAAGTAAAAAATATATGGAACGAGACACGCGAAAAAGTACTGAGAAAAAGAGAACATCGGCACAAAGCATGGATAACAACAGAAACCATTAGCAAGATAGAAGACAGGAAAAACAAGAAAGCAGATTTAAACAGACATAAAACAACAACTCAAAGTCGAGAAGAACAGACAGCACAACGAAGACACAGTTACCATAAGAGACGAAACAATAGGAGCCTTACAGAGCGCCCAGGCAATGTTACAGGACATGAAAACCATTCAACACCAAATAGAAGTCGACATCGCTAAACTCGCAGAGAGAACAAAGAAATCCTCAAGAGAATTGAAACATAGAGAAGGATCATCGAGGATATCGTAACAAAACACAATCAAGGACGAGAAAGAAGCAAAGACACTAAAGACAAAATAACCACCGAAACCGTAGAGGAACGCCTACCAAAAAGCAATCAAGAAAGAGAAAAAAGAAGAGAAGCGGAAGACAAAATAATCACCGAAACCCTAAAGGACTTCTTACCAAATATAATAAAGACAGTCATGAACAACACACAGCCGAAACAGACAACAACGAGTAGGGAACAAACAGGCAGCTAGTGGTCCTTTTCAGGACCAGTCATCTCCAGGACTAGGAACGTGATACCAGCGAAGACGATAATACCCTATATACCCCAATATAACCGTTTTAACCCCTCAACGGGTTTTGGTTGAACTGGGTATTACAGCACAATATCAGACGCAAAGGAAAAAAAAAGGAAAAAAAAGAAAGAAGCTCCAAAGCCAAGGCTCATGAAGTGTACATAGAAGCAAACAAAGAAGAAACATCAATAGAAACAAGAGGAAGTATATTGAAGAGTTGGCAAGGGAAGGAGAGGAAGCTGCAGCCAAAGGAAATATGAGGGACCTGTACAACTACACAAAGAAGCTAACATGGAAATATAAGCAAGCAAATGGCCTCATAAAAGATAAGAATGGAAAATTGCTTAGTAATATACAAGAACAAACGAAGAGATGGACAGAACATTTTGAGGAACTTCTCAATAGACCAGCTCCAACTAATCCCCCAGACATTCAGCCAGCAGAAGAGGAGCTACAAATCAGCTGTGAACGACCAAGTAGAGAAGAAATAAAGAAAGCCATAAAGCTTCTGAAAGATGGAAAAGCACCTGGTCCAGATGGCATTCCAGCAGAGGCCATCAAAACAGATATTGATACCTCTACAGAGATTTTATATAAACTACTTGGCAAAGTCTGGGAGAGAGAGGAAATACTAGCAGAATGGACGGAAGGTTATCTGGACAAGTTGCCTAAGAAGGGAAATTTACAAGAGTGCGCAAATTAAAGAGGAATAATGTTACTATCAGTGCCAGGAAAAGTATTAAACAGAACCATCCTTGAGAGATTAAAAGAATCCATAGACAAGAAACTGAGAGATGAACAAGCAGGTTTTCGACAAAACAGATCCTGTACAGACCAGATAGCCACATTGAGAATAATAGTTGAACAAAGTCTGGAATGGAATTCACCGCTTTACATCGGATCCGTGGACTACGAAAAGGCATTTGACAGTGTAGACAGAGAATCACTTTGGAAACTGATGAGGCATTATGGAGTTCCCATGAAGATCATTAACTTAATAAGGAAATTAATAAGGAATACCTATGAAGACATGACATGCAGAGTTCTTCATGAAGGACAACTTACAGAACCGTGTAGGATAAGAACGGGAGTGAGACAGGGATGCCTCTTGTCTCCATTTCTTTTCTTACTAGCAATAGATTGGGTTATGAAAACATCGCTATCACACAACAGAAATGAAATCCAGTGTAATCTGACTAAACAGCTTGATGATCTGGATTTTGCAGATGACTTGGCTCTTCTTCTGTTCCATAACCATAATCAGAAGCATGAGAAAATGAAAATTCTCGATGAGAGTTCACAACAAGTGGGCCTGAAAATTACACAGGGAAAAGACAAAGATTATGAGAATAAAATGCAAGAACTTTGGTTGAAAGTTAGACATTAATTGTATTGTCTCCCGAAAATAGTAACATTTACCAAAGAAGAATGCCCAAATGACGGCGTGCACAAAAATATTTATAGAATGTGTGATCCCGTATACACACATTGGGATCCTCGCTGCTGCTACGTAGTTCGTGTACTGTGGTGATGCCCAGTGGTTTTAAAAAAATACTTTTGAATAAGTAAAATTGCCGTTAGGTATTGGTGCTTTTGAATTTAATTCCCGTCTTATGACGGGCTTTGACACTAGTGTAATATAAACTGCTACATCAGTGTTTCCCAAACTTTTTCGGGTCACCACCCCCTTGGCTCCCAGGGCATGTCGCAGCGCCCGCCCCCTTGCATTTCCCACAGCACATTAAAAAAATGAAGAGAGAGTGAAAAATAAGAGCAACTGCTAATACAGTAACAACTAATTGCTCTATTTATTACATTCTAATATAAAGCTACAGATACGCTTATTTATTAACTTAATTTAAAAAGAAAAAATTCTTAATCCAGTATAACAAACAGCAGTATGCGAGAGTAAATTAGTAACATACTTTATTTTAACTTCAGTGAGATGGATGTGCCTGGTGTAGTGATATCAGCATCTCAACATCAGGCTGAAAGTTACTTAGAAGGAGTCTCAGGTCCCCACGTTCAGTAATCTGCAGTCTGTTTCTCTGCTTAGTAAGAAGTTGGAAAACCGCGCTGAAACCACGCTCTACTAAATAGGATGTTAGAAAGGCAATACAGAACATCTTAACCTTTCCCCACACTGCAGGGTAGCGTTCAGAGATTTATTTCTGCAACCAAAAGTCTTGATATGATTTTTTAACATTGGCTTAAGCTCAACGTCATTTTGTAGCGAAATCAGTTCCTCTTCCACCCTTCCTAGTTCCTCACTGCACGTGTCTAGGAATTGATTTATTATCCAGGCTGGAATAGTAATCAAAAGAAGATCCTGAAACCTTTGAGACATGTCTTTGTGCAGCATATCTAGGTGTGCACAATATACTTGAAGATTATTCTCTGGTATTTTATCTTTCTCTTCCAACTCTAAGAGGCTGGGAAATTGGATTAACTCGCGACGGCCAATATTGCGTTAATTTGGCCAGAAACGTGGAGACGACACGTTTGACTTTTATAAGATTGGTATCATTTCCTTGCAGTTGTAGATTTATTTCGTTAAACTTTGTGAATAAATCTGACAAATATGCAATGTCATGCCTGATATTTGTTAGCTCTGTACTGAGCGAAGCATGCGAGTCTTTGAAGAACTCTACCACAGTTTCAAAAAGAACATAAAAGCATCTCCGACAATTTCCTTTTGAGAGCCATCTGACTTCTGTGTGCCTCAGCAAACGTTCAAACTGTTCATCATTCTCAGTACAAAGCTCTCGAAATAGTCGAGAACTGAGAGAATGGGACTTAATTTTGCTAATCGCTGTGATAACAGTATTAAATGATTTGTGAAGCCAATCACTTAGATTTTTTTGCGACAAGTTGTCTGTGAATTACACAGTCTATTGTAAATATACCAGGTACAGCTTCTTTTAAGAACGCGATAAACCCGTTGTAACAAACTATCATTGATGGTGCCCCATCTGTTGCACAAGTAAGAATGTTAGTAAGCGGAATGTCCTTCTCTTTGAAACATTGCTCAACTACACGAAATATTGACTCCCCTTTTGTATCAGTTACTAGTTGCTTAGCAAATAACAACTCTTGAGCCAAGCTTTCATCTTTTACGAAGCGAACATACGCAAGAAGCAAAGATTCATTGGCCCGGCAAAGTTGACTTATCCAACTGCAATGCAAATTCTGTTGTCCTAAGTATGTTGCACTATGTGTTTTCAACATTCTCAGCAACTTCATTTATTTTTCTTTGAACAGAGATATTGCTGAGCGGAATTGTTTTAGTTATTTGTTCAGGTGACTTATGCATAACTGTACTCACAAACTCTTATAGCTGGCAAAATCAAATTTTCTCCGATTGTGTGAGGCTTTCCATATTTAACTATCAGCAATGAAATGTTGTATGAAGCTCACAAACCCTCACAGCTTTGTTGTGAAGTGTTGGCAAACATGTCATGAACAGTTTTATGTTTCTGAAAGTTTTCAAAAAGTGACTGAAAATATGTCAAACTTTTGTCTGTTTTATCAGGGTGAATTTTTTTCAAATGGTCAAGGAGTCTGGAAGATTTTATCCCCTCCTTTGAAAAGACCCTCTCACATAATAGACACATTGGCAGTTGTTGGCTATTTAGTGCTGGAATAAATCCATATTTCAGATATTCCACGTTGTATTGTATGTACTTCTTTTTGGTTTGCTCTGCTTTTGCCATATTTGTTTTGGATTCTGGAACAAAGAATTGATTTTACAATTTTGCAGATAGAAAAATGTACGTCAAGTAAACAACAAAAACTGATTTCAAAGTAGCTTTACAAAAATCTTGACACAAATGTTCTTACCAGTTTGCTCTTCTATTTTATAAAGTTTCTTAACTACAGCCATTTTTAAAAAAAAAATAGAAAAATACAACAATCAGAAAACAAACACAATCAGCAACAGCCACAAAAACACTGAAGTAACCCAATAATGATTTCATAAAGTATAACAATAGTTATTTAATATGAGAAAAAAAATTAACTCACTATATTGAAAGGTCTTAAGATTTAAAAATTGGGAGACAGTGGCCTAACTACAAAGTGTGGAGACCCCGGTAACAAATTAAAAGGATGTAATATAATGGACTGAACAGCAATATTCAATATACGGCAAATCTGTAACAAAATATATCTGCTTAATTAATAATTAATGTTAGTAAAACTGATGCTAGCTCCGTGCAAACAAACAAAAAATATAAGTATGAAAACTTACCTTATCGACAGAATGAAATAGTTTGATACCCAGTACACGCTTATTTGAAACCACTGTTCACAAGAAAGGCCGAGAAAGTTTGTTGGTTTTGCTCAAAGGCAGCGCTAAGTTGCAATAGATGGGAAACATATGTCGCGGCAGTCTATTTATGAAAGTCTGAATGTAAGGTAGGAAAGCCGGTTCAGAGGTTCACAGACTGATTTCTACTGCCAAGTACTGTTAAAAACTTGCTCCCTTGAACCTTTTTTTATTTATTACCAATCTACGAATTTCTAGTTACCAATAGCCCCCGCAAATACTGAGACAATAAAATCCGCAACAAAGCAAAGTTGGTACTTTCTTAAATACCAGCAGGTATCTAATTTCGTCCATGTCATCGGAAAGTACACTTGGACACACCTTGCCAACGCCAAAGCTCATATTAAACACTATTTAGGAATAGTTTTCACCTTCTGTTTAAATCTTAATGAACCAACCACAAATCGTTTCTCTTTCTTCAGGAGTGAACGAATGGACAATAGGTGTTTAGTTAACCCCCTTTCCTAGCAGTTCCCGCATAGAATTTATGGTCAGCAATGGTTACTGTGGTGAAGTGGGATGTTATAAATACTTATAGGGAACTTAGTGTACTGACTGAGATCAGCTGTGAAGGTATCTATATCTATTAAGAGTAGTGTATTATAGATAACCTTACTTGCTACCACATATCTATATATCTCAGTCAGAATTATTCTGGAATAGTGTGATGCTACGTAATGTGTCTAGGGTATGAGTATGGTGAAGTGTAAGTCACAACAACAGACAGATAAACAATTTAATTTAATCCACTACTCTTGACAACACTGTGACACTCACATACATATAACACTCTACAAAGATATCTTAAAAGAGTCACTGATGAACTTTCAAATAACAATATGTATTCATTACTGGCATGAATGAATATGTGTCCTGATTCAACTACAAGGGAACCAGGAATCACAATCAATTTAAATTACAAGTTATGTACAGAATGTATTTAATATGAATATTGTAGTGACATATATTATTACAAATGTTCTATGTGTGTCAGTTGTGTAGTAGTAAAATGAGGGTAATACTGGAATAAATTTTGTTTTGTTCAAGCTCTGTTGGTATTGGTCATCATGACTTCAATAGTTTGTCTTTAGGGACTATTATTGGAGATGTTCACAGTTCCTGATTTTAAGACAAGTAAATTCCCCTCTGAATGGTATTTATATAAAGTTATTTCAAGATGAGGGGGGGGACATAGACATAATCAAATGTTGAGACTCAGCAGGCCAACCCAATTCGCGCTTATCTTCGCGTGATGGGGGATGGCGGGGGAGGGGAAGGAGGATTAAGGAAAACTGAGGAAACATTGATATTCAGTCCACTGAAGAGCTCTGGAAAAAGGAGGACTACCTCACTCAATCGAGGAATTCGTGGTGAATCTGAAAAAAAAAAGCTGTTCTGCCGAAAAAAGAAGCTTTCTGGAAAAAAAGGCAGTGAAGACAACCCGGACCTCTGGATTTCTGGTGGGTTGCGTAGGAAAATAAGGGGAGACAGAAAGAAAGGACTCCACCTCCCTAGCCCGAACAAAATTCTCTCTATCCCTGGGCTAGGGACAGACGGGAGGTGCTGACCACCTCTAACGTGATAGCTAAATTTAAATAAAAAAAAAAAAGACCCCAAGGATGGTAATGAGTTTCATGCTCGGGAGGCTTCCGACTTGGAATTACACGCACAAATACTTCTGACTGAGAATTGATTTTGCTGTTCACTACATCAAGACTCTTTTTTGTCCTTCTGACACTCAAGAAAGGAATCGATGTGCTACTTCCTTCTACTTCATAACGTAATTTTAATTACTTTTACACTGGATCACAATACAGCAGCAAACATTGCCGGTTCCCCCCCCGAGCGTTGGAGCGTTTAGGGGGCGTCCCCAACAGTCAGAGCTTTCATTGGAAAAAATACTTATATATTCCAGTATTAAACCCTTTGTTCTTAATGGTTTTTACTCGCCTGGTTACTGCACTTGGAGGAATTATTTGTCTATTTACTGTATGTCATACTCGCGGGACTCCAGGACGCTGTCAAACTGTATCGGGCTTTCCGGGTCGACAGCCTCAGCACATCCAGGCCGTTTTTTTACTTCATCTACTCTCATACGAGGCCCGACTCTGTTCAGGCTTTGGAAAGCTTTTTTATATAGCATTTGGTGGCGCATGTCCATAAAGCCTTATTAAGGCTTTACCTCATCGTTTTTGTTTGTTGCCGTACGACCACTGTGTGGCTGTCTGTTTTTGTCGGCACATGTGAGCAATATCCTCCTGTTTTGATGACACCATTTAAACCATTCAGGCAACCATGAAAATCAACTATTAACTATTCACATTTCAATTTTCATTGTATTTTCTTTTTTACAAAGAATTTTACGTATTTAAAAATTTTTTAATTAAAAGATACTGAATGGGTTCAGTCATACGCGCAATACCACCCCACACATATCATTGGAAACATGGATGCGAAAATAGAACCGATAATAGAAACACTGAAGATACGTTGAATTTTTGATTAAGCAATAATGGATATTTTCTGGCAAACAAACTGGCAACCAATCCCGTTTCTTCTGCTATGATGTCCCACGTGCTTGTATCTTTTAGAGAGTGAGCAACAAAAAAAATGGTGTGCAGGCTGAGCTGGGCTTCATACGTACTGTCGCTTTATCAAGGATTATTTGAAATATTAGTGGTCTCGAAACGGGAAACGCTCCCCTCTATGTGTTGTATAATCCAGCGAGAGAAGACTGGCCAAATGAGCCACGTTTTTTTTTTTTTTTTTTTTTTCGACGAAGTGTTTATTGATATTTAAAAATTGTAATGTTATCTTTTCCCCGTCTCCCTCCCTCGTGCCTCCTCCCTAACAACACTAAGATAGTATTTTATATAGCCCGACCAAGCGTGGTTATGGTTAAGTTATAGTGTGGGTGCTTTTAGTTAGGCTTTCATTTTGCGTGTTGCGCTCCAATTCAATTCGGATAGAGTCCAAGTTTTAGGAGTTACATTGTTTACATGGTTTAGGCTATATTGGCTTATTTATGTAACAGGTAAGGTTTTGTTTCAAACAATGTTTATAAAAAAATATTTTATGAGCTGAGAAATAGCAGAAATGATTTTTTTATGCTGTCAGGCACACCCCCAAAATATTTTATATTTTGGGTTTTTTATTTTTAAAAAACTTTTTAATTCCTGGACTATTATTTGCGTCTAAACGTTTTTTATTACAATATTATTTGGGTCCAGGCAAACCCTAAGGAAACCCAAAAAAACTTAAAAAAAAATTTTAATAAGCTGCTTAGTGAGCTAAGCTTGCTTGTGGCTGCGTTCAAAATATGGCAATTATGCTGGGCTTTCTCATCTACCTATGTTCTTCTATCGATTGTTGGTAGAAGATGTGCTGTCTGGGTACTTAGTGTTATGTGTTCAAACGTATCGAAACGTAAACCCATAATAAAATGTTGTCTTTTTTTGTCCTAATTAAGAGTTCTCTGTTTTTTTTTATGATTTATTTATAAACCTAAAACTCTGGGAAAGGGGGTAGTGTATTTTTTAAAAGAATCACTGTCCCCCGTTCCTTCTGAAAAAAAAAAATTTTAATGTTTAGGCATGTAGACTTAAGACTTTACACGCGGGAAAGTTGGTAGTAGGTAATTTGTTTGTTATCGCGCGGACGCTCGAGCCGGGTGGTTTTTTAGTGTTCGGCTTGCTTCGGGCCGTGCCTCTTCCCTCCCGCTGACTTTTTTCGCGTGCGCTTTCCTCCTTTTTATTAGCCCATCTTTCGTTTTCGTTTTTGTAGGTTTGTAGATTAAATTCGCTGCCAAGTATAGTATTTAATAATCTTAGTGTAGTCATAACTATGCATATTTCAGGGTTTTTCTTGTTTGTATTTTTAGGTCACATTTTTTTCGTTATCGTTTGGTTGAACGCAAGTATAAGTCTTTAATGTTTGTTGAAGATAATGGAATTTAGAATAATTTGAATTACGTTAGGGGGTCAATACGTTTTCAGATAAGAAGGCTCCAAATGCCCCTAATAGGGGTTAATAGGTAATCCAAGAAGATACATGTTAATAATTAAATGGTAATACTAAATGGGTTCAATTGGTTAGGTAAGAAAAGGGTAGGTTATTTGGGTGGTAAAAGGTAATAATACAAGGTTAAAAAAGGCCTTTTTTATAGGTCAAATTACAGTGGGAATGCCTTACGTTCTAAAGTGGGGAAGGGATTTGCAGACGAAGCAGGCAGAAAAAACCCAAGGGGAGAAAGGGAAAAATTTCGATGAAAGGAGTTAAACAGGGTTAGTCCTTTGAAGTGTGACATTCTTTTGGTGACTAGCACTTGTTCACTTTACCATTGCTCCCCTTTTTTCCTCTTATAATCTTTATTAATTTTATTTTATTTGTTGGTCTTTATGGAATTTTACTTAATAATTTTTTAATATATGTGGGGATTATTAGGAATTATTCCATGGACGAACACCCTCTTTCTCCCCTGACACTTATAACTTCCCCTCGTTAAAAAGGAGGACATTTTTATATGTCAAGTTACCAGGTCCTTTATTCTTATGTCTATATACACACATAGAGACAAATTTATATATTATTATTTTATTTTCCTTTTCCCCTGTATATCTGTGTTTACGGTGTGATTGAATTTCATCTCCACACGGATTGGGGCCCTGGCTTTAAAAAAATCCCCGCTCCCCAGGATGGCGGGCTTTGTTCCAGCAGATATATTCAATTCCAGCTAGATTAATTTTTATATGGAGCCAGACAGTATAAAAATTTACAGCATGCTAAAAACCATTAGAAGTTATCGGTGATGGGTTAGGGAGGTGTATTGCCGTGTGGGGGGAAAAAGAAGTGCGATAAAAAGACCCCATCGTCTTGTAAGTAAAAAAACCTAGAGTTCTCCCTCTCAATGCTTAGCCTGGGTGGTCAGTTTGTGCTTTAAAAAAAACGAACTTAAATGTTTTTTTTGTGTTATAAAGGTGTATAAAGTGATTTTTATGATCATGTTTTTTTTGCCCCATACTTAAATGCCTTCCCCCAATATAGATATTGAATTTCTTTATGAATTTTTTCTTTAATTGCCCCATTATTTAACTGCAAGACATTCCCCTTTTTTTTCTTGCTAGTTGAGTGTAGTTTGATTTTTCAGCTTTTATTTCAACTTTCTGCTTAGGCATAGCATTCATATGCCACTGGGCTTTCTTAATTAATTTCCCCATCCAATGCATCCCAATATGAAAAATGATTTTTTTTCTGTTAGAAACCTTTGGCAACAGCCAGCCCTAATTACTTTGCATTTAGTATTTGAGCGTAGCTGTTGGCTCCCTAATCATCCAATAATATTACTTTTGCATCCCGTCCTTACTAATGAATTTCCCTTATTGACTTAAGTCAGGTTAATTTCAAAATGGGTTTTTTTACTTGTGAGCTTTTTTTTTATTTTTTACCTTCAATTCTGGTTCCCCCTTTGAGGTAAAGAAGGTCTTAGTCATTTTTCACATTGTGGTGTCCATGTAATGCGATCTGGAAGTCCTTTTTACGGCGTGTCAAATTTCCGTTAAAACGGTGTGCACATTACATATATGGAATTAAAGTTTTTTGATATACTTCTGGTAGAAACCACATAATGAGACAAAGGATCTCACGTCCTTCTTGGTTCGTGGTCTCGGGGCTTTCTGTAGTTTCTCTAAATTCTTTGGGTCAGGGGTCATGTTTCCCTGATAAACTGAAACTGTGTTGGTGGTGTCCCAAAAAAAAAAATTTTTTTCCAATTCTTTTTACATCCAAACGCAACATTTTGGTTTTGTCGGCTCCCCGGAGGCGCTGTTTTAAATTAAAATTTGCCTCCCTCCCCTAAGTCGATCAAAAACAAACAAACCAGCATGTTTTTTTTATAGTTTTTTTTTAATCAGAGAGTTCATTTGTTTTTTTTCCTCAAATGTTTTCTTTGTGTTGCTTATAAGGGATAATTCATCCATTAAAATTTTTTTTTATTATACAGGGATTTTTTATTTTTCAGAGGGATCCCCAATAAATTTTCTCATCATTCTAGAGAAGACACTAGGCGCATTCTTCAATCCAAATGGCAATCTATTAAACCATAGTGTCCTTCTGAGGTACTAAAAGCTAGGTATGGTCTAACCTCAGGCTTTACTGGAATCTGATAGTATCCTTTACTCAGATCCACTTTTGAGAAATATTTAGCTTTATTTAGTCTGGCAAACAGCTGATTTTGTAAAATATCCGGCAAACAATGGATCCACCTGTCCTTCTTTTGTTCCCTTCTGTAATAGCATTCATCCAGTCCCCCCCCCCCCACCTCCCTGTAATACTATACAGAGTCTAACCCCCCGTTCCCCCCAGAAAAAATGTTTTTTTTTTTCCTCCCTTCCTCCAGAGGGCTTTTCCTACCTTAAAAGTAACAACAACCCGGAAACTAATAGCGAATGACCTCCCTTCCCTGGTGTTGCCCGAAAAATAAAATTTCCTTCCCCTTTTATCCATCCCCCCTCCAACCCCAAGAATAAAATGTTAAGACCCCCAACCCAGACCTCCAACCCTACCCTCCCTCCCCCCTTTTCCCAAAAAGCTTTTTTTTTCCCCAACCTCCCTTAGCAAAACGCAACATTCGAAAACCCCAACAGAATTTTCCCTTCTAACAAACACCCATAGGTGCTTTTTAGTCCTTAGCCCCAAATTGAACCCCGATTTTTTTAATTTCCATAACTAGACAAACAGGATTGGAGGTGTGTGGAGGTTTCCCCCAATAGATTTATTTTTTTCAAGTATATCCATATTCCCCCCAATAAGGTGTTCCCATTTTTAAGTGGCCTTTTGCAAAAAAAATCCCAACACCCACCCCTCCCCCAAACCCACCCCCCCCCCCGGTTATTAACCTTCAGGCAATGGATTTTAATTTTTTAATATAACCCCTGTATTTTTTTGTATGCAACTCACTCTCTTCTTTTTTATTCGTTGTAAATGTTGTTTAAAGCACTGATTTTTACTTCACCCTGAATTCACACGCTACCACCTGTGCTGTGCTGTCCACTTTGCTGGTGCTGCTGTCTCCACACAACTAGCTTGTGTGTGTCTCCGTCCTAGATAAATCTCTACAAATGGATAAATACAGTGTGGTCTGTCCACTGAATTCATGTCTCCAATAAGTGTGTTGTCTTTTCCGTTTTTTCAACCCCCCATCCTCCCCCAGGGGGGGGGAATTGAACCACAAAGGTCTACAAAAGAACAAGTTTTGTTGGTACACCCCACCCCCCCCTTCCCTTTCCAGATGATTTTTTCTCTTTTTTCCCAAATATTTATTGGGTTTTATTTTCTCTGAAACTTGCCCCTTTTGATTCACATGATAAGTATGAAGAATTTCGCACGATTCTCCGACTTAGGGATCCCTTCCCCCCACTTTTTCTTTGATTCCTTCCCCCCTATCCTTAAAATTACTATCTTATAAAAATTTTATTGTTTTTTTTTTTTTTTTTTTTCCCCTAAGACAAGACCGATACACTTCCTCTAAAGTAAACTGGTAAAAATGGAACGCCGAACCCCTGCCCATCTTGGATAGACAATCAACCAATTTGTAAAACTTTGCATTCGCTGACTCCCCGTGTTCTAGAGCCCCTCCCGGCCCAGTATATCCTCAATCGGACGCACAAGAATGGCATGTGGAATAAACCATTCACGTCTCCAGTCACGGTGTATCCCAGCCAAATTTCTTTTAATTATCCGTGGGGCTGTTCAACCTTTTTAAAAATACGCCTTTCCGTTGTTTTTATATAGGCCTTGCCATGGTTATACAGAGGCATAGCATAATTTTCTCACCATTCTAGAGAATGACCTGGCCCTTTGTTTTTTTCAATTCCAAATTTTCAATTTTCATTGCGCAACCACCGTTATTTTTCCAGCCTTCAGAGGTACTAAAACGCTAGTTTTTAACCTCAGCGTTACTGGTAAAAAAAACCTGAGTAGGGCTCAGCTTTACTAACAGATTCACATACTTGGTGTTACAGAAAGATTGTAAATTTTTTTTTCTTCCATACAGGTCTCCCCCTGTTCCCTCGTTGGCCTCTGTTCACTCTGCAGTGCACTCCATTTTTGTCAAGTCCGAGTCCCCCACCCTGATAATCTTTACATGAGTCTATCAATGAGGGCTTCCTTAAGAGTATCCACCCCGGAAACCTTTTTATTGAAGACTTTGTGGGTGGTGGACTAATCATATTTGGGTTTTTTCCTTTGATCTCCAACCCAGATAAAAAGTTTCCCCCCCTTCCCCCACCCCCCCCCCCCCCCCCCACTTAGCCGGAAGTTCCCTATGGTTTGGCCGTACTGCAGAAGCAGGTGCGAGGGGGGGGGAAGTCTATGAGTTTGTCATAATCAATTCCAATAGGTTTACCGGGTACCCCTCCTCGGTCTGTTTAAGCAAATGAGGCGGTCTCATGCATTATTTATAACCTGTTTGCGAACCTCTCTTAATCACCAGATTTTTAAATGTTTTTTTCACCTGTGCTGCTTGATTCCTTCACAGACTGTAAATATATTCAAATGTGCCAGTTTGAAACCGTGAGTAAGATCACTTTTCCACTCCTTGGGCGTTGGACAAGGTCAACAGGTGTGGGTCTCCTTCCTGGGAGTTCTCTTTCCAAATATTTCTGTCAGACAGATTCACATGATAGATTTTTTCCTTTAAGCCCTTCTTAGAATCCCGATCTGAGGGATTTGTTCTAGACAGCTTTCCTACCACCTGTATAATGCGAAACCTATCCCCCTTTTTGCACTTATTCCCTTCCGGGAAAATAGCGAGCCCATTATCTCTAAGCCAAAGAAAAACTCTTTCGCCTTCCTGTTAAATAGGCAGCTTGTTGGTCCTTGGCTTGTTTCAAATTGGTCATTGGCAAGTTTTTTTTTCCCCATTCCAATTTGTATGCCACTCATGCCTACACAGCTTTTTCACATACAAATTTTATGAAGATGTAAATGCTTTTCCCTTGCCTTTTCATCAGTCCACATTTCTTAGAACATAGAGGTCCACCTTAGTGGACAAATTAATTGTAGTTCCTTTTGTCCCCCGTGCCGGTTGATGGTCCCCCCACAATTCCACCCCCCTTGAAGCTTTTTCATTGGAATGTGTTTTTTTCGCCAGAATTATCATTTCACACTAGTACGACTGGTACCAGGTCAATTTACTTTTGGGGCTTTCTACTCCCCAAGGGGTTGGCCTAAAATACTCTTGTGAAGACTATCCTCCCTTGGAGCTCCTACTTCCTGGACATGGGATTTTTTTTTCCCAATGTGCCGATTGAGGGATTGTCGTCTTATCCTGGGGTAAGGGCCATCCAATTTGCAGCTCTCCGGTCATTGGGTGAGCTTGGCCATTTTTAATAAACAGGGTGGGTGGGGGGGGGTGGGGGAATGAATGGGTACAAGCTATGGGGGGGGGGGGGGGGGCCTCCATGTGGTCCCCCCATTCCTGGGGGGCTTGTTTTCCATGGGATGTTAAGGCTCACCTTTTAATGTGGGTGGGGACATTCGCACTGTCCCTAGTGTCCCCCCCCGACTGTTATTTCCTTTTTGAGTGCTGGAAGGGGGGGTGGGAGAACCGCATGGCATGTTCCGTGTTGAACCAAGAAATATTGAGAGGGGTAAGAACTCATAGCCTCCCCCAGTGAAGTCCGATTGAGGGATTGCCCTATCGGCAATTTCCTCAATTGGGTTTTCTTTAACGGTCACAACAACTCCTTTTTATTGCATTCTCAAGCAAAACTCTGACGCCCCTCCCCCTTGACTGCCCCTGGAAGTGGTGTACTGAGAAGCTTGGGCAAGTCTTTTTTGTCCGTAAACAAGCTTGAGTTAGGTTTTCCCATTTTCCATCCTTGAAAAAACAAGGGTCCACTTTGTAGATTCACACGTATTTTCATACTTGGGGTGCATTTTTAATACCCAGTGGGTTCGATCCTTTTTCCCTACACTCTTGTTGGAAGTGGTAACGGTCCTCCATCGTCCTGATCCCATGTGCCTCCATGGTCCTCACCTTGTTCTTTTTTGAGGTCCGGTTTGACCCCCGACCCCCTAAAAAACCCCCTCTTTCAAATGGGGTTCTTTTTTTTTGCCCCCAAATACATTGACCTTGGTCTTTACACAACCCTTCCTGCCATATTCCCCCACCCCCCCATATGTTCAATGGATTAGACCCCCCCTGCATTTGATGGACCCAATAGATTGGCACCACATTATCACTATCTGATGCTACCACATAGGGGATCCCTTGAATTCACTGATGGCTCTGAACTTTCATCATGCCTATGCTGTCTTTTATAGGTTACATCCTCTACAAAAAAAAATTCGTACTGCTTCTTTCTTGTTTATTCGCATTACCTTTTCCATCCATCTGAATTGTCATGGTGGGACAGCATCCTTAAATGGTTGCGATTGCATTTTTGGAATTGATCCCACGAGCCCCTGACTCTCTCACCGTGGGATTTTGTATTTGATCTAATTCCAGTGCCTTCCTACACTCACTTGTATTTTTTGAGAACCCTTTAGTTCCCCAAAAATCGTTTAATCTAAGACCTTTGGAGTTTGTATGACAAGTAAAATATTTTTCTGAGACACAATAACCCATTGTTTTGTTTTATGACACAGCCGTCCTTTTTCATTTTATTACTGGTGGTTATGGTTTTTTGTAAATTCTGCCAAAGCCCTTGTCCTTGACTACCTTTTTTCAGCCCAACCTTTTTTTTTTTAGCCCCCCGAAGGGTTTAAGCCAAATGGACCCACCTTTCCTTCTGCAAACGGTCAGTGTCATGATTGTTCCCCATCTTACAAGTTTTTTTATTCCCATGAACAAACCACCTTTTTTTTTCTTCAATTGGTCCCCCCCTTGGGAAGCCAATGAAAGATTTTGCCCTCTTAATACATTAGAACAATTTCCTTTCATCGAATTGTGGGAATTTATTTTTATTTTCATACCGTGGCCTATCAAATTGGTGCTTACCTTTATTTTGATCCCTAGGATCAAATTTATTAAAGTTCTGTGGTGCCCTAAAGTTATCCACCTGTTTCTTTTTATTACCTGTTACCTCTGCTTGAGCTGCTTGATACCTTTCAGCAACATTTAGCAACTCACCCAGCCTCTCTGCACCTGGTTCCATGAGAAACTTTCTCAGGTCTGGAGCCATGGACTCTCTTAGTTGCTCTATAAGGACCATTTCCTTAAGATCTTGGGTTTTCCCCAGAGAAGTCCATTTCTCCAAGTATGTCTCTATTCGTGCGGAGAACTGGTGATAGGTTTCACCTGACAGTAGTTTAGCATTCCTAAATTTTTTCCTATAAAATTCTGCATTCTTTTCATATCTTAACAAAAGAGCCTGCTTTAGCATGTCAAAATTTTCCTGATCACCTCTGCTCATTTTTGCAAAAACTTCATAAGCTGCCCCACGAAGTCCCTGAGATAACTTTAAGCTCCACCTTTCTCTCTCTAACCCATACGTGGTAGCTAATAGTTCGTACCTATTTATATAGCTCTCAATATCATCGTCTTTCTCAACAAAATGATCTAAATGAAAATTCATAGCTGAGATTGAGGCTCCTTGAGTAACCGTAGCATCAGAGGCAAAGGGACTGGCACCATTTTCAGGAGCATGGCCTTGAAACTCAAACTCCCTTAGTCGTAACTCATGTTCCCTTTGTAATCTTTTATCTTCTGCTTCCCTTTCTGCAGCTAATTTCCTCTCTTCCCTTTCTGCAGCTTGTCTTCTTTCCTCGGCTGCTCTTTCTGCAGCTAATCTTTTGTCTTCTCTTTCTGCCTCCAATTTCTTAGCCTCAGCCTCAATCTTCAACCTCTTAGTCTCAGCCTCAGCTTCAAATTGTAACTTCTTAATTTCCCTTTCAGCCTCTAACCTTCTTTCGGCTTCTTTTTCTAATCTTCTTTCTTCGCGTTCAATAAATTTGTCACATTCCGTTGTGACATAGGCAACCATAACTTGCCCATCTAATCCTAACTCTTTTGCAGTCTGAACCGCAGCAGATCGAAATTTGGCCAGGTCCGCCATTGTCTATCATGTAAATTTATACAATGTCTAACCAACAATTCAATCTCTAATGGACAACACAGGCACCGTGAGCTCAACCTTATTTAATCCCACCCAAGGATACCTTTTAATTCTTATATTCCCTGAAGTGAATTACCCCCAATATTTTTAATAGTTAAAGATTCAAAATCCCAAGAGCGAGCCCCCAATATATGTGGTGAAGTGGGATGTTATAAATACTTATAGGGGACTTAGTGTACTGACTGAGATCAGCTGTGAAGGTATCTATATCTATTAAGAGTAGTGTATTATAGATAACCTTACTTGCTACCACATATCTATATATCTCAGTCAGAATTATTCTGGAATAGTGTGATGCTACGTTATGTGTCTAGGGTATGTGTATGGTGAAGTGTAAGTCACAACAACAGACAGATAAACAATTTAATTTAATCCACTACTCTTAACAACACTGTGACACTCACATACATATAACACTCTACAAAGATATCTTAAAAGAGTCACTGATAACTTTCAAATAACAATATGTATTCATTACTGGCATGAATGAATATGTGTCCTGATTCAACTACAAGGGAACCAGGAATCACAATCAATTTAAATTACAAGTTATGTACAGAATGTATTTAATATGAATATTGTAGTGACATATATTAGTACAAATTTTCTATGTGTGTCAGTTGTGTAGTAGTAAAATGAGGTAATACTGGTTTTGTTTTGTTCAAGCTCTGTTGGTATTTGTCATCATGACTTCAATAGTTTGTCTTTAGGGACCAGTATTGGAGATGTTCACAGTTCCTGATTTTAAGACAAGTAAATTCCCCTCTGAATAGTATTTTTATAAAGTTATTTCAAGATGAGGGGACATAATGTTGAGCTCAGCTGGCCAACTCTGCTTATCTTGAGTGATGGCGGCAGGAAAGGACTCCTCTGCTCGAATTCTCCTCTGGGCTCAGGAGACACCTCACTGATAGCTAAAAAGACCAAGGAGTATGCTGTCCGACACTGGATTCAGCAAATCTCTGACCAGATGCTGCTCAGTACCATCAAGACCACTGTCCCTGAAATCAAGAAGGATGTACCTTCTACTTCATAACTAATTTATATTCTCTTTTACACTGATCACAATACAGCACAAACATTGCGTTCAGAGCGTTAGGCCAACAGTCAGCTTCATTTGAAATACTTTATTCCAGTATTACCCTTCTTAATGGTTACTACGCCTCTGCACTTCCAGCATTATTTCTTTCTAGTCAATCATCCAGGTGTCAGTGTACTATTTGGCCATTCCATGCCGTTTTACTTCTCTCCGACACCCTCTGTTCAGGCTGGAGCATTATAGGCTTTACCTCACGTTTGCCACTGAACTACACATATATATATACAGGCATAAATCAACAATTCACATTCAATTTTTCATTAAAAGATACTGAATGGTTCAAGCTTACCACAATTTCATGGAAATAAACACAGATACGTTGATTAGCAATGAATTCTGGCACAAACTGGCACAAATTCCGTTCTGCCTATGTTCCAGGCTTTTATTTTAGCAAAAATGTGAGCTGGCTTCAACGCACTGTAGCTTCATCAAGATCATTTAAACAAGTGGTCTCGAACTAACGCTCCCAAGTGTGTATATCAGCGAGTCTGACCAATGAGCCCCGTTTCGACAAGTGTTTGAAAAAATGTTATCTTTTCCCGTCTCCCCTAACAACCAAGATAGTATTTATAGCCCGACCAATCGTGGTTAGGCTTTCATTTGTTGCGCTCCAATCAATTTGGCGTTTACATGGTAGGCTATTTCTGTAACGTAAATTTTTTCAAACACGTTAAAAAAAAATCTTATGAGCAGAAATGATTTTATGCTGTCAGGCACCCCCAATATTTTATTTTGGGTATAATTTATTAATTCCTGGACTATTTGCGTAACGTTTTACATATTATTTGTCAGCAAACCCTAAGGAACCCAAAAATACTAATTTAAAGGAGCTACGTGGCTGCGTTCAAAATATGCAATTTCTTCTATCTCCTGTTTAGAAGATGTGCTGTCTGGGTACTGTTATGTGTTCAAACGTAAACCCATATAATGTTGTCTTTCTAATAAGAGTCTGTTATGATTTATAAACCTAACTCTGGGAAAGGGTAGTGTATTTTATCACTGTCCGTCTGAAAAAAAATTAGTGCATGTAGACTTACACGCGTGATGGTAGTAATTGTGTATCGCGCGAAGCGGGTTTAGTGTTCGGCTTTCTGCCTCTCCCTTCTCTTTTTATCCCTTTAGTCCATCTGTTCGTTCGTTTTGGTAACGCAGTATAATTAATGTTAGGGTTAATTTAGGTCATTACGCAGTACGTCTCAATGCTTTTCCAAGAAATACAGCACACGTTTCATTGAAGAAGGCGGGTAATAATACAGTAAGCTTTACTATCAACGTGAAAGCGTTACAATTTGCAGACGAAGCAGAAAACAAGGGGGATTTCGAGTACATTCTTTGTGATAGCACTGTCATTTTACCATTGCTCTTTTCTTTATTAATTTTATGTGTTAGGCTTCATATTTACCTAATAATTTATATATGTGGATTAGAATATTTCATGACAGTTACCCGAGCTCAGAATGGCACGTATAGACGAAACTTTGCTTAGTAATACAACTATCCACATCGTCCCAGTCTCACTGATGTTGTCTCTCAAATCCACAATTCCGTTCTCCCTCGCACGTACTGAATGTAGCCTGTCAAACCCTGAAACACCCCTTAATACAGAACGCCCCCTGTTTACTACTGAACGCCCCCCTCTGGCCCCTTTTTTCCGTATGGCCCCCTTGGTTCCTTTCAACGCCCCCAGGGGGCGGTGCCGCCCACTTTGGGAACCACTGTGCTACATAAACCACAGATGCAAGAACACGTGAATGTGTTGATGCCAGCTTCCTGTGAAGGGGACCAGCTGCAATGTTGGCTCCAGGCTCCATAACGGGCAAAAAATTAGAAAAGAAGAAAACGTGCTAAATACAGGAAATGTGAAACATCAAAAACAGGAGGTAATATTTACACACCACAACGCGACACTTTTCAAAACACATGTTAACTCATTAACGCCCACACGAAGACAGCTATTAAAATATTTCACAACTCATTCCCGCCCACAACACAGCACAAAAACTAATTGGACGTAGTGTATCCTTTTCGTGTATGGAATATCTTTGACAATAGCGGCGATATAAAAAATATGTTTAAAAAACAGAATAGTTATGCACTTTAACAAAACCACGTATACAGAAGGCTGAAACAAGTGCATACTAGAAAATAGTAGCAAGAATGGCAGCTTTCGTTAATTAGGACCAAGAGATGAATACAAATCTGAAATTTCAGCAACATCCACAACTTTGTCCCCCCTTTTAAACTGATGGGGCGCGACATCCTGTTCAACAGTGATGGGTTATAATTAGGATATATAGTTCTATAATTTTAGATAGTATATTCAGTTCTTGCTTCTTTTTTTTTTTTCATGACATCTGCAGTGTTCTGCTCTCATAAGCGTGCTCAAAACACCATAGAAGTCGGCGGTCATTTCAATGTAAATTACCTTACATTTTCTGCGAACGTATGACAGGAGACTTAATGCGACTGTCATGCTGAAGACGCGTTTTGCAAAGGGAAAAAAAGTATGAAAAGTAGGCTAGTAACGCTGTTTCTCCACGCTACACAAAGTATATAAGGCGTAAGAGGACATGAAGTGAATGAGGACATGAGGTGAACGAGGACATACGGTGAACGAGGACACGAGTAGTAATAAATAGACACTGGTAGAACGGAGAAGCGGACGGTGCATGAGGCGGGACAAAGATGACAGTAATTGTATAACGGAGGACATATGGTGAATGACCTTGTTTGAGGACAATGGGGTGTAATGAAGCTCGTGAAAGTGGACAATGAGAGCAGTTATGTGAAAAAGGACAAGGTGAGTGTGAACGTAGGGGGATGAGGCCGGAGATGATGACATAATAGTTTGTATACGAGGACATATGGTGAATGAGGACATGGTGTGAATGAGCACGTGAGGTGAATGGGGACATTATGTGAACAAGGACATGAGGTGAACAAGGACATGAGGTGAACGAGGGCATGAGGTGAATGAGATGATGCGAACGAGGACATACGTGAACGAGGACCTGAGGTGAACTAAGACAAGAGGTAAGTGAGGGTATGAGGTGAACGAGGAAAAACGGTAAATGAGGACATGAGGACATGAGGGCATGGAGTGAACGAAGACGCGGGGACAGCGAGGACATCAGGTGAATGGAGGACATGAGGCCACGAGCACATAAGGTAAATGAGAGATCAATTGAACAAGGATACAACTTGAACGAGGACATGACGCAGAACACAATGTAAACTAGGACATGAGTTAAACAAGGATATCAGGTGAACAAGGATGTCAGGTAAACGGGGACATGAGGTGGATGAAGACATGGGGTTACCGAAGATATGAGGTGAAAGAGAACATGAGGTGAACCATAACAAGGACTAAAGTTGAACGAACATGGGTAAACGAGGACATCAAGTGAAAGAGGACATCAGGTGAAGGAGGGCATGAAGTGAACGAGAACACAACATAAGCTGAACGAGAGTATGAGGTGAACGAGGACATGAAGTGAACGAGGACATGAGGTGAAAGAAGACAGGGTAAAGAGGACATAATGTGAACAAGGACATAATGTGAACGAGGACATCATGTGAACACGGACATCAAGTGAACACGGACATCATGTGAACATGGACATCATGTGAACACGGAAATCATGTAAACACTGACATCATGTGAACGAGGACATCATGTAAACACGGACATCATGGTAACACGGACATCATGTGAACACGGACATCATGTGAACGATGACATCATGTGAACACTGACATCATGTGAACACTGATATCATGTGAACACGGACATCATGTGAACGATGATATCATGTGAACACTGACATCGTGTGAACGAGGACATCATGTGAACACGGACATAATGTGACCGGTGACATAATGTGAACGAGGACATCATGGTAACACGGACATCATGTGAACACGGACATCATGTGAACACAGGCATCATGTGAACACAGGCATCATGTGAACGATGACATCATGTGAACACTGACATAATGTGAACACGGACATAATGTGAACACGGACATCATGTGACCACGGACATCATGTGAACGAGGATATCATGTGAACACGGACATCGTGTGAACGAGGACATCATGTGAACACGGACATCATGTGACCGGTGACATCATGTGAACGAGGACATGTGAACGAGGATATCATGTGAACACGGACATCATGTGAACTAGGACATCATTTGAACACGGACATAATGTGACCGAGGACATCATGTGAACGAGGACATCATGTGAACGAAGACATCAACTGAACGAGAACATAAAGTAAACGAGGACATCAAATGAACAAGGACGTGTAAAAAAGAAAATTAGGTTAACAAGGACAGGAGGTGAACGAGGGCCGGAGGTGAACGAGGGCCGGAGGTGAACGAGGATATCGAGTGAACGAAAATATGAGGTGATCGAGGACGTAAGGTGAATTAGGAAAAGAGGTGGATGGCAAGGGTTGGTGAGCTATGAACTAATCTAGTTAAAACACAAACGGCTAAACGCACTAACCATATATACAGTATACTGAAGCACATTAAAAACGCACCACTATTATATATACTGATGCCGAGAAGCTGGAAAAAAAAAGTGTGGGAATGGATTTTCCCCGTGTTTGTCATGAGGTAGAAAGCGAATGGCTGCTGGAATGGAAAGTGCATGATTCAACCCACGGGTTTGTGGTAACAGAACTACATGATGAAAAAATGAAAAGTATACAACGTGCAATCACGATTCCCAACGAGCTATGACCCTGAAAATGTGTACGCGTTGTGGCAGTTGTACTCGGTTATAAAAAAGGCCTGTTGAGGCAAAGCACCCAGAACAAGTGTCGTGAGAAATTCTAATCCACATATATAAATTATCAGGTAAATGTAAAGCCTAACACATAAATTCAATAAAAGGAAAGAAGAATGGTAAAGAACAGTGCTGTCACAATGACTGTACTCGAAATCCCCCTTGTTTTATGCTTCGTCTGCATATTCTCACGCTTTCACATTGATAGTAAAGCCTACTGCATCAATACACGCTTTCTACAATAACACTGTACTGCATTTCTAAGAAAAACCTTGAGATACGCAAGCTGACCTATATTTAATATTCCATTCATGTCATTTTATACACTAAGTTAACATAAACGAAAAGACAGATGAACTTAGGATAGAAAGAAAGGGAGGGCTGAAAGCCGGAACGCATGCAACACTAACACGCGTCTCGCTATACAATTACTGCCATCACGCGTGTAAGGCCACATGCACTAACTTTTTTTCAAATCGACAGTGATAAAAAACACTACCCATACGAGAGTTAGGTTTAAAAACCTGAAAAATGCTTATTGGGAAAGATGACATTATACTGGTTTACGTTTGAAAACATGACAGTACCCAGACACCACATCGATCAAAGTGAACGGGAGGTAGAAGAAAATGCATATTTTGAACGCAACCCCTTAGCCCCATAAAATTTATATAGTTGGGTTCCTTAGGACTTGCTGACAAAGAATATGTTAAGTGTTACGCAAATAGTCTAGGAATTAACAAATTCTAGCCAAAAGAAATAGTGAGGGTGTCAGACAACACCAAAATCAGAATCGCTCAGTGGCAGATTTTGAAACCACCATTGTACGGGAAATAGGTCCCCATGTTAAATCCTATTTGATTGGAGCGCAGTAAATGTAAGGCGAAACACGATTAGTCGAACTACCAATACTAATTTTGTTGTTGTTAGGGGAAACAGTAGTAGAGGTACTTTTTTGAAAAGCTGTGTAAACATGGCACGATTGGTTAGACCCGCCAATATAGGCAATTAGAAGCGTCAGTTCAGCACCACATTTTCAAATAAACTTTCTAAAGCAACAGTGCGTTGAGATTCAGCTTATATTTTTCTAAATAAAAGCCTGAGACAGCGGCAGGTCGGATTTTGTGCCATATTCATTGCCAGTCAACGTAATTGTGTATTATTTCCATGAATTGTGGGACCGTGGTCCTAAAGTTATTGAGCAGCACCTGGTCTGAGCTTTGCTGAATCTAGAGGCTGACAGCATACTCCTGGGTCCAGATAGTGACCAGTGAGGTGTCTCCAGAACACAGGGAAGCTATCAAGCAGAGGAGTCTTTTCCTGCCGCCATCACGAAAGATAAGCTTCTGTGGCCAGAGGAGCTCAACATTATGTGTCCCCCTCTAAAATTGACATTATAATAAAACAGAGGGAAAATACATTGTGTAAATTGATAGGAACTGTGAACTTTTCCCCATACTATTTCCAAGATAAACAAACACTTGAAGTCATGATGACAAATAACAACATAGCTTGAAAAACAAAACCAGTATTACCTCATAGTACTACTACACAACTGACACACATAGGATAATATTAATAAAATATGTCACTACAAGGTTCATATTTATAAATTATGTACATATAAATTGTGATTACATTTGATTGTGATTCCTGGTTCACTTTGTAGTTGAATCAGGATATATATTAGTGAAAGTAATTAATACATATATATTTGAAACTTTACCATAGACTCATTTAAGATAGTCTTATAGAGTGTTAAATGTGTGTGAGTGTCACAGTGTTGTAAAGTGTTGTGGAATAAATTAAATTGTTTATCTGTCTGTTGTTGTTGTGACTTACACTTCATCATATACATACCCTAGACATTCAACGTAGTCATCACAATATTCCAGAATAATTCTGACTGAGGTATAAATGTGGTAGCAAGTAAGGTTATCTGTAAAACACTACACCTATTAGATACAGATACCTTCACAGCTGATCTCAGTCAGTACACTAAGTCCCCTATAAATATTTATATCATCCCACTTTACCACATATATTGGGGTCTCGCTCCGGGATATTGAACTTTCTCCTGTTATATATATTGGGAATAATAAGAATTAAAAGGTATCCTTGGGTGGAAATAAATAACGTTGAGCTCTCAGTGCCTGTGGTTGTCAGTAGATAAGTATTGATAGATTGTATTGTTTAGTTAAATATTTCATACATTTACCTGTTAGAAAATGGCGGACCTGGCCAAATTTCGATCTGCTGCTGTGCAGACTGCAAAAGAGTTAGGAATGGACGGGCAAATTATGATTGCTTATGTCACTGCTGAATGTGACAAATATATTGAACGGGAAGAAAGAAGATTAGAAAAAGAGGCCGAAAGAAAATTAGAGGCTGAGACTAAGAGGCTGCAATTTGAGGCTGAGGCTGAGACTAAGAGGCTGCAGATTGAGGCTGAGGAGAAGAAATTAGCTGCAGAAAGAGAGGAAAGAAGATGGACTGCAGAGAGGGAAGCAGAAAAGGAGGAGAAGAGATTACAAAGGGAACATGAGTTACGACTAAGGGAGTTTGAGTTTCAAGGCCATGCTCCTGAAAATGGTGCCAGTCCCTTTACCTCTGATGCCACTGCTAGTCAGGGAGCCTCAACCTCAGCTATGAATTTTCATTTAGATCATTTTGTTGAGAAAGACGATGATATTGAGAGCTATCTAAATAGATATGAACTATTAGCTACCACGTATGGGTTAGAAAGAGAAAGGTGGAGCTTAAAGTTATCTCAAGGCCTTCGTGGGGCAGCTTATGAAGTTTTTGCCAAAATGAACAGAGGTGATCAAGAAAATTATGACATGCTAAAGCAGGCTCTTTTGTTAAGATATGAAAAGAACGCAGAATTTTATAGGAAAAAATTTAGGAATGCTAAACTACTGTCAGGTGAAACCTATCACCAGTTCTCTGCACGGTTAGAGACATACTTGGAGAAATGGACTTCTCTGGGGAAAACCCAAGATCTTAAGGAAATGGTCCTTATAGAACAATTAAGAGAGTCCATGGCTCCAGACCTGAGAAAGTTTCTCATGGAACAAGGTGCAGAGAGGCTGGGTGAGTTGCTAAATGTTGCAGAAAGGTACCAAGCAGCTCAGGCAGAGGTATCAGGCAATAAAAAGAAACAGGTAGATAATTTTAGGGCACCACAGAACTTTAATAAATTTGATCCTAGAGATTAAAACAAAGGTAAGCACCAGTTTGATAGGCCACGGTATGACAATAAAAATAAAACCCCACAATTCGATGAAAGGAAATCTGATGAAAGAAAATCTTTCAACCAAGGGAAAAGGTGGTGTAAAAATTGTAAGATGAACAATCATGACACTGACCATTGCAGAAGGAACCCTATAGTTATGGCCACCCTTCAGGTCAGGTCGACCTCAAGAAAGGAGGAGGATATTCTGTTAGATACCACTCCAGAAGAGATGAGGAAGGCACAGGCTGGGGATAAGACCCTCAAGCCTTGTTTCAGGAAATTGTCAACTTGTCATACAATTCCAGGCAAGGGAGATTTTTACATGAAAAACAAGTTGATGTATAGGAAGACTGGAGCTAGATCCAAAGGTCAGGGACAGCTGGTACTTCCTAAAAGATATAGGGCAGACTTAATAAGGAGCCTACATGTGAAAAAAGATGGGGACCATGAGAAAATTGGTACCATCATCCAAAAGGTGGCTCACAATTATTATTGGCCCAAGGCAAGGTGGGACATTGAGAATTTTGTAGAGAGGTGTAGCATAGCACATGAGGGAACACCCACAAGTGGGAACATTGATCAGGACCTGGACACGCCACGGGGCAAAATTAGGCCTGATAATAAAAAGAAAAAGAAATTTGATAAAGTGGACCAAAGGGAATGGGAAGCCCCTTTTCACGGACAAGCTTCAATTAACTGTTTTACAATGGCCACTATGCGGCGAGTGCCAAAAGATGTCTTACCCCAGGATAGGCCGAAAATCCCTCAATCGGACTTATGTAAACTGGAGGAAGAAGATGTAGAGAGAAAATCTCTCATCAAGAATTTTAAGTGGGGAGAAAGCCCCAAGAGAAAAATTGGTAGCGGTCGTTTTGTGCATGATAATTCTGGGAAGAAAAATCATCACTATAGCGCTTCGAGTGGAAGAGACCATACCGGTGCATGGACAAATAGGTCCACAAAATTAAAGGTCCATATGTAGCGCTGTTAAGAACGTGGACTGATGAAAAGGCAGAGGAAAATATTACATCCTCATACCAATATGTGAATGAGCTGACCACTCGTTTAAAAACTGGCTGGAAACTTGCCAATGAAAATTTGAGACAAGCCAGAAAAAAACATGCTGCTTACTATAACAGGAAAGCTAAAGACAGAGATTTGGCTGTGGGAGAGAAGGTACTGCTTCTTCTCCCCGGTAGTCAGAATAAGTTACAAATTGGATGGCAAGGTCTATATACAGTTCTAGAGAAGGTGTCTAGAACCAATTATAAGATAGATAAGAAGGGGAAAGAAAAAATCTATCATGTGAATCTCCTGAAGAAATATTTGGAAAGAGAAAATCAGGAAGAGACACACTTGTTGACCTTGTCCATTGCCATGGAAATGAAAAAGGAACCACTTTCATCATTTGAATATCCATTACATCCCTGTGAGACAGCGGCACAGGTGAAAATCAGTACACATTTAACGAAAAATCAGAAAGAGAGAGTGCAACAGGTTCTAGATAATCATACAGAGGTGTTAACAGACCGACCGGGGCATACAAACTTATTGGAATATGATATGAAACTGATAGACCCCACACCTGTCTGTATGAAACCCTATTCGATTCCTTTTGCTAAGGAGAAAGCTTTGAAGGAAGAGATAGACTATTTGTTGAAGGAAGGAATTATTTCACACAGTGAATCTTCGTATAGTTCCAGTGTTGTACTCTTAAGGGGAGGTTTCACCTAAAAAATTTTTTTTTTTATTTTTGTCTTTACAAGCTCCAATTTTTTTGGGCATGTTTAGGACATCAAAGCATCTAATAAAAAATGCTCAATCATTGGAAAATAATTATATTGGGTCCTAATTTGCATATTGTTACTAAAAATAGAAACTTTTTTGTGTCAAGATGCACACTTTATTTGCAAAGATAGGACATTGGAATTTGGCTTGCACATAGATCACAGCATTCTCAAGACTCCCTTCTAGTTTCATTTTCATAAACTGTCCGAGTGATGTTTTATGAATTTTCAAAAATTAGACCCATTTTTCTTGATAAAAATACAGGGTAGAGATACTTTAAAAATTCACTGATCAAAAAGTTACAGGTTTATACTTTTAAAATTAGCAGGGGACAAGCACTATAGTATGATATTACAGTATACAAAGTTTAAAGCCTTTAGCTTTACAACTTTTTGAGTAATCCTGACATGATGTCATCAAAATTGCTGAAAAAAACAATATCGAAATAAGCAAAAGATTATTTTACATACTTCAAAACATGTTTTTCCTCAGATCTATCTAAAAATATTAAATCATTCCATTTGATTTCATCAGAAATTTTTTTGGCATTGATTTGAACCTTCATCCACACTGCAAAATTCTTCAATCGTTTTGTATAATTCTTTATAAACAGTGAAAGTAAATGAACTTGACAGGGCCATAGTGAAAACATCTCCCAGCACTGTGTATAAAGGACTCTGGTAAAGAAAGATTCTGCTCCTTTGCTCGTAGTGTTGCAAGGTCTTTGTTAAACACTCAGCTATTGGACATCATCATCATCCCCAACCCGTACCCCGTCATGGGTCGTAGGGGTCCCATGGGGGAACCAGCAGCAGACATGGAGTCATGACGAGTTACATGCCCAAACCAGGCCAGCTTTCGACGTTTCACTATTGACAAAAGTGGTTCTTGGTGGCCTGCATAGGTGTTTATCTTCTCTCTAACATAGACATTTGTTTTGTGCTCTTTATAGCAAATGCGCTAATTAAATTATTTCTATTACCACATTTATGCTTGAAAGCCTGAATCCTTCGCTCCGTATCTGCAGTGAGTGTCCAGCCCTCACACCCATACAAGAGAATAGATAATACCACTCATTTGTATAATTTGATCTTCACAGGAAAACTGATGTTACTTTTCCAGATCACATTCAACCTTGTCATGGCAGCTGAGGCCATCTCAAGTCTTGTCTTGATTTCTTTAAGTGATCTTCCATCACTACATAGGTGATAATGGACATGGGAACTGTTTAACAAACTGCAAGACGAATTCGCAATGCTGATAAATCTGTTATTCCTTAAATAGTTTCAGGATCAGTGTGTTTCACAGCTGTAAGAAGGGAGTAACACTATTTAATTTACAGAATGATATTTATTCATTATGTTGCTGACATGTTAGGCCTAGCCGTGATTTTCGGTAGTTTCATGGAAACCAGACATACCTGTTACCTCTAAATTTCCTTCCACAATGGGCCTATCCTTCCTTCTTTTACATGATGCTGTTGATTTATTAACACAATCCATTTTATTAAATAAGGAAATCGTCTAACAATCTAACCATAATCGCCAAATTCACTTCGAAATTGACAGGAAGCACGAATTCAGTATAAACATTACAAGCATGCCTTTGTGCAACTAAGCTTGATTCTGATTGGTTGAAGCTGGCGATCTTTGACCCTCATGAAAAAGTTTCAGCCAATGAATTTTATTATGTTTAAGGCTTATAACTGTTAAAAAATTAATCAACTGCCTTGGCTGGACTTATTACCGAAGGAAAAAAATTTTATAAATAATGTTGTGCCACAAATGAAAAAGTTGTATACAACCTCTAAATTTTTTTTGCATAGGCTGCCCAATTAGCTGATTTGTGGCTGAAATACATATTTGAAAAATTAATTTTAAATATTTTTAAGCTGAAAACTGCAATAAAAAACATAGCGTTAGGTAGAAAAATGGTGACACTAAACTGTAGCATCAATATTGCAAAAATGATAATTTTTAAACAAAATGCCAAAATATGGGTGAAACCTCCCCTTAAGGAAACCCTCTGGAGAACATAGACTCTGTATAGATTACAGGAGACTGAATGCTATCACAGAAGGACAGGTGGATCCATTGCCGGATACAAATCAGTTGTTTGCCAGGCTAAATAAAGCTAAATATTTCTCAAAAGTGGATCTGAGTAAAGGATACTATCAGATTCCAGTAAAGCCTGAGGTTAGACCATACCTAGCTTTTAGTACCTCAGAGGGACACTATGAGTTTAACAGATTGCCATTTGGATTGAAGAATGCGCCTAGTGTCTTCTCTAGAATGATGAGAAAATTATTGGACCCTCTGAATAATCCATGCATCACAAATTTCATGGATGATATCCTTATAGCCACAGAAACATTTGAGGAACACATTGACTCTCTGAACATGCTGTTTAATCGACTTAGAGAAGCGAATTTGACAGCCCGACCAACCAAATGTTGTGTTGGATGTAAAGAATTAGAGTTCTTGGGACACACAGTTCATCGGGGAAACAAGACCCCTGACCCCAAGAATTTAGAGAAACTAAAGAAAGCCCCAAGACCACAAACCAAGAAAGACGTGAGATCCTTTGTCTCATTATGTGGTTTCTACCAAAAGTATATCAAAAACTTTAATTCCATATGTGCACCGTTAACTGATTTGACACGTAAAGGACATCCAGATCGAATTACATGGACTCCACAATGCGAATTCGCTTACCAGGAATTGAAGGAAAAGCTCACAAGTAAACCTATTTTGAAATTACCTGACTTAAGTCAAGAATTCATTGTAAGGACGGATGCCAGTAATATTGGGTTAGGTGCGACTCTGCTACAGAAATCAGATGCATTGGATGGGGAATTAAGCCCAGTGGCATATGCTAGCAGAAAGTTGAATAAAGCTGAAACCAATTACTCAACTAGCGAAAAAGAATGCCTTGCAGTAATATGGGCGATAAAGAAATTCAATATTTATCTGTATGGGAAGGCATTTAAGTTGCAAACGGATCACAAACCCTTGTCGTTTCTAGCGCAGGCTAGACATGAAAATTCTAGATTACTCCGTTGGTCATTACTGATGCAGCCATTTGAGTTTAGCATAGAGTATATAAGTGGAAAAACAAATCTGGGAGCGGATTTTTTAAGCCGCCATCCGTGTGATGAGAATCACCCTAAGCCCCAGGAAAGATAATAAATTTCTCTATGTGTATATAGAATTATAGACTGACATATAACGTCTGTTTTAAGTGGGGAGAATTTGTCGTGAGAAATTCTAATCCACATATATAAATTATCAGGTAAATGTAAAGCCTAACACATAAATTCAATAAAAGGAAAGAAGAATGGTAAAGAACAGTGCTGTCACAATGACTGTACTCGAAATCCCCCTTGTTTTATGCTTCGTCTGCATATTCTCACGCTTTCACATTGATAGTAAAGCCTACTGCATCAATACACGCTTTCTACAATAACACTGTACTGCATTTCTAAGAAAAACCTTGAGATACGCAAGCTGACCTATATTTAATATTCCATTCATGTCATTTTATACACTAAGTTAACATAAACGAAAAGACAGATGAACTTAGGATAGAAAGAAAGGGAGGGCTGAAAGCCGGAACGCATGCAACACTAACACGCGTCTCGCTACACAATTACTGCCATCACGCGTGTAAGGCCACATGCACTAATTTTTTTTCAAATCGACAGTGATAAAAAACACTACCCATACGAGAGTTAGGTTTAAAAAACCTGAAAAATGCTTATTGGGAAAGATGACATTATACTGGTTTACGTTTGAAAACATGACAGTACCCAGACACCACATCGATCGAAGTGAACGGGAGGTAGAAGAAAATGCATATTTTGAACGCAACCCCTTAGCCCCATACAATTTAAATAGTTGGGTTCCTTATGACTTGCTGACAAAGAATATGTTAAGTGTTATGCAAATAGTCTAGGAATTAACAAATTCTAGCCAAAAGAAATAGTGAGGGTGTCAGACAACACCAAAATCAGAATCTCTCAGTGGCAGATTTTGAAACCACCATTGTACGGGAAATAGGTCCCCATGTTAAATCCTATTTGATTGGAGCGCAGTAAATGTAAGGCGAAACACGATTAGTCGGACTACCAATACTAATTTTGTTGTTGTTAGGGGAAACAGTAGTAGAGGTACTTTTTTGAAAAGCTGTGTAAACATGGCACGATTGGTTAGACCCGCCAATATAGGCAATTAGAAGCGTCAGTTCAGCACCACATTTTCAAATAAACTTTCTAAAGCAACAGTGCGTTGAGATTCAGCTTATATTTTTCTAAATAAAAGCCTGAGACAGCGGCAGGTCGGATTTTGTGCCATATTCATTGCCAGTCAACGTAATTGTGTATTATTTCCATGAATTGTGGGACCGTGGTCCTAAAGTTATTGAGCAGCACCTGGTCTGAGCTTTGCTGAATCTAGAGGCTGACAGCATACTCCTGGGTCCAGATAGTGACCAGTGAGGTGTCTCCAGAACACAGGGAAGCTATCAAGCAGAGGAGTCTTTTCCTGCCGCCATCACGAAAGATAAGCTTCTGTGGCCAGAGGAGCTCAACATTATGTGTCCCCCTCTAAAATTGACATTATAATAAAACAGAGGGAAAATACATTGTGTAAATTGATAGGAACTGTGAACTTTTCCCCATACTATTTCCAAGATAAACAAACACTTGAAGTCATGATGACAAATAACAACATAGCTTGAAAAACAAAACCAGTATTACCTCATAGTACTACTACACAACTGACACACATAGGATAATATTAATAAAATATGTCACTACAAGGTTCATATTTATAAATTATGTACATATAAATTGTGATTACATTTGATTGTGATTCCTGGTTCACTTTGTAGTTGAATCAGGATATATATTAGTGAAAGTAATTAATACATATATATTTGAAACTTTACCATAGACTCATTTAAGATAGTCTTATAGAGTGTGAAATGTGTGTGAGTGTCACAGTGTTGTAAAGTGTTGTGGAATAAATTAAATTGTTTATCTGTCTGTTGTTGTTGTGACTTACACTTCATCATATACATACCCTAGACATTCAACGTAGTCATCACAATATTCCAGAATAATTCTGACTGAGGTATAAATGTGGTAGCAAGTAAGGTTATCTGTAAAACACTACACCTATTAGATACAGATACCTTCACAGCTGATCTCAGTCAGTACACTAAGTCCCCTATAAATATTTATATCATCCCACTTTACCACAGCAAGTCTCTCGAATGACAGTCATACGACGACTCAGAGATACAGGCCTTACTGCAAGACGACCTTATGTTGGGCCAAACTTGACTCACAGACATCGTCAGCAGCGCCTGCAATGGGCAGAGTAACATGTCAGATGGACTAGACTGCAGTGGAACGCTGGCTGTCCTATTCACAGACGAGAGCAGATTCAACACATCCTTTGCTGATGGACGTATGCGGATTTGGCGACGGTGTGGAGAGCGCTTTGCAGATTGCTGTGTTCGTCAGCACAACCGATTTGGAGGTGGCAGTATTCACATATGGGGAGGATTCAGTTTTCACCATCGCTTGCCTCTTCACGTCTTCCGTGGAAATGTTAATGCTGTGACATATCGAGATGAGGTTCTGGATGCATTGGTTGCTCCTGCGTTCACAAATTATCCAGACTTGCAGCTTCTCCAGCAGGATAACGCACGTGTGCACACCGCATGCCATTACGCAGCAATATCTACAGCAGCAGAACATTGTGACGATTGATTGGGCCCTGCCCTATCACCAGACATGTCCACTATAGAACATCTGTTGGACGAGCTTGGAAGCAGAGTCTACAGACAAGGTTCTCCAGCTAATCTGCAACAGCTCTAAGCTGCTCTTACACGTGAATGGGACTTGATTCCCCGGAATTTCCTTCAGAGACTTGTGCGTTCCATGCGGAGCCGCTGTCAAGCTTGGTTTGCAAGCACACACGGTGGACATACCAGATACTGAGGATAGTGTGAATGCATTTTTTTATTGGTTGCATTTTTGGTTTTCTCCCTTGCCTGCATAGAATGCAATGAATTTCATAACAATCAAATGTACAAATTAATGACCAGCATGGATTCATAGGAAAATGAGTAAAGATTCCAAATATGTAAAGTTGTAAACACTTATATTTACATTTCACACTCTGTTCCTGGATTATACAGGTGGTGCGTTTTTAATGTGCAAAAAAATTAATTCCATAGCAGCAGATTAAAAACAGTCATTGATTACAACCCAAGGCTTCCTGAAACAGTAGTCTAAGAAAAAAATTATCCTAAAAGAAACTGTTGAAACACATTACTACGACACAGTTCATTTCCGTTTTGTATGGCAACCAATATTCCCTTCCTGGAGAGGGTTCATTCAACAACAACAAAAACCAGTTAATCCGTTAACTTACTTCAAGTAATGTTACGGTCACAAGGACGGATAAGATCAACATGTTACTCAGGTCGTTCGCTCTGACTCTCTGGTTGTTCATCTTTACGATGTATCTTCTCCGGCCTCCAGCCTAAAGACTTAGCATCTCCAGTCCTTTGTCCCTTCTTAACTTCTCTGAATTTTGCAATAATACTTTGGTAGTGCCTACTACGTAGAACATCTTAGCTTAGAAAAAGGGTCCTTTTCTGTGGTTCAAATAGGAGCCAAAAGGTACATTCTCCTTTTACTTAAGCCGTGAAGTCTCATGAGAAAAGCAGTCTTCGACCTTCTACAATATGCGTCTGTTCATGGTCATCATTACCCATCGGGTTCCCTTTGGTGCACTGCCCTTCATCAAATTCATACCAAGTCCTCCCATCCTGTGCCATCCGCTCAAATTCTTTCAAGGACTTTTTATTCTTTTTTACTTCGGCGTCCAGTTCTCTTCTCCATGTTTTTTTTAAATTATTATTCCTCTACCTCTCTTATCCCGGGAATTCCATAACAAATGTTGTCTAGTAGTAGTAGTACTAGTAGTAGTAGTAGTAGTGGTGATGGTAGTGGTAGTAGTAGTAGTAGCAGTAGTAGTAGTAGTAGTCGCATCATCAGTGTCCGCAGTAGGAGTAGTAGTAAATGTAGTGGATATATGTCATAATGTGATGTAGCTATAGTAGTACTTGGAATAGTAGTGGCAGCAGAAGCATCCTACACCTATAATGCTGAAAAGAAAAGACCTACAGGTCACAGCTGCTGAAATAAGATCGGAAAGGAAGGCGGTAACACATCTGTGACAAACTGATGTCACGTGAACCGTATTTAGTAACTTCAGATGGAAAGCTGCACTTCAGTAGCGACCAGTAAAGAAAGTATAACACATGCGCAAACTTCCATCTATGCAATAAACCATGTACTCTCAGACCTAAGGGTCTTTTGTGTTTGGATATGCGCCCTAATATAACCGACTAGGTTGAACGGGTCGCGCCTTGCCAAAACGAGGCAAAACTTTTTTTTTTTTTTTTTTTTAAATGTACTATTTCAATTCCTTTTCTGAATCTCTTGCAGATGAACCAATCGTACAAATATAGACCACATACACTTAATAACGTTATCTTCCACCTAAGCCCAGTTGCTAAGAAAATGTATATTTATTACTAACACATCTTCTTAACACAACTGCTATACAAAACTAACCAGCTAAGGTTCCTTTCGGCTTAATCGTTCCCTAAATTTTACATTCGACCCATTATAAAATTCATTGAAATCACATTTTACCTTTAAAAATTGTTGGTGCCTGAGATTACAAAATATACTCCTTTTCAGTGATGGTATCAGTGCTGCTGTCAGAGTGTGACACCGGTTGCTGTAGTGTTATCGTAAGCTGTGACTCTAACCTCGTGTTTCAAACTGCAGACGCTCCGTTAACCAGAAAGAAGATCCTGCATCTTCAAGTATTAATCCTGCTGGCGTAGGTGATCATGTATCGGCCACAACTTCCTGTTGTTGATTTCTTCCCATGCCATGACGTCAAACTGTCCAGTACCTTCTCCAAGTCGTCCTCCATCTCTTTTTTCCTTAAATATTTCCTGTTGGTCAGATATTTTCCAACTTTTTTCTCATTAACATGCTACAAAAAACTGAATAAATAAATATTAGACACATAAAGATATTGTTTCAGGCACTTGTGAGAAATAAATATCACAACAGAAGTGATTGCGTCATTAATTAGGCTGGGTGGCCCTAGTTACATATCCGGTGTTACGTGTTCCAAATTGCGCTAATGACCCCTGTCTACGAAGCACTAGTTTTGTGGTGCCTAGTTGGCAGGGAGGATAGTGTTATTCGCTTCCGTAGCTAGGCGGTGGTGCCGTTTGGAAGGTCCTGGGTTCGATTCTCTGAAAAGCCACTCACTTCTGTGGTTTTTCTGTTGCCTAGTTTTCTACTTGTCTATTTATCACGAGTGCATGAAACACATATTTATGTGTCTAATATTTATTTATTTACTGTTTACAGGCTTCGGGTTTTCACTCTTTATTTGTTTAAAATGTGTATCCAAAAAATGTGAATAGCTTCCTACTAATGTGAGTAATAAGTTTCTTTGCGCTTGAGCGTCTATCAGGACAATCTCTTTACTCTGTTTAACTGTTGGTGGTATTTTTAACATTTTTCTGTAAAATGTGACCTCTAGTGAATTTCCTGTTTATTTAGTAATCGTGCATAACTTACTTCCGTATGTCAGGAATGGCTCTTTATAAAAAGAAGAAATGTGGGCCAAAATACAGCGCTTTTGTTTTTTGTTAAATTATAAACCAAACAAAACTGGACAGCTTTGTGGTGAAATTACAGTGATGCAACGTTAAAATTCCTCCAATTATAAAGATAATAGGTAAAATAACATTTAGGGATAAAAATATAGGTAAGGTACGATGATACATTCTCGCCCATGCCAGCGTTTTCTAGCGCCATTGATAACTAACTAGTTAGAACATGCAGACTAACAACCTACCCTTTTAGACGGGAGGGAAACGGAGATAAAAGAAAAAAATTATGACGGTCGGAACACGTGTTTGAATCTAAAAGTCTAACAGACGCAATTTGTAGTTTTAAAGAAAAAAAAATTACACCACTAGTTGACACAATGTAAGGGATGGGTAGAAAAACGACCTTAGCTCTTGTTAGAAACAGACGTGTCTTTGACGGTTTACGGTAATTAGTCGTTTTGTTTGAATATAGCGGCAAAAACGCCGTGGACGAAGGTTCAAAAACAAATTTCAAAACTAACCTTGAGAAAAGTAGGTTTTTCTTTAATAATAAAGTTAGGAGAATAAAAACTAGCTAGTTTGATAGCCCCTCTTAACCTGACAAATAATATACTTTTAATTACACAGACGGACAGATAACACGGAAGATATTGACGAAAGACTGTATTGTTCAATACAGACTAGCGAACAGTTTTTTGTACATACTTTCACTAAAGTTACATTTGGACGTCCTTGAGTCTAAAAATGCAGAAAAACATTACGTATGGACTAAGGGGCAGGATAGGAGGGTAGAGGCTAAAAATAACTTAGCATAGGATCTTAGAAGTTTGGGAGGCAGATTTGTGTAGTTTTTACGTGTAGTTAGTCCAAAAAAACAAGTGTAATTTTGGGAAAACCCAAGTTGAGACGGACGGACCGACAGGAAAATACTACTTACTAGACTGAGATTTGACTGAAATGTGACTTTTAGTTTGAATATTTGAAAAAAAGTAGAGGGGGAGTCCGCTGATTGGACAAAAGCATTTATATTAGTAACAGAAAGACGCACGCTTGTGCCATTTTTAAAAGACTGTCCTTACACACAGTTCGTTGAAGATAAATGAGTGATTCCAGAAGATATATATTATCAGTGGGACGCCATATTATAGCCAGCAGCTCAGCTGAGTTTTGCTAGTAAAACGTAACTGTGTTTTCACATTTTGAATTGTGGTAAGGAGAAAAATTCATTAACCCTTTTATTTAATATTTAATATTTTGAGTGATTGATACTGCCATATCATGAAAAAATGATTACGACAAGTGAGTGCTTATTCTAGGTCCCCAGCGACAGCCAGGGCCTAGAGACAAACACATAATATAGGAAAACCTATCAAAGACTATGGAAGACAGATCTATATTTGAGATCAGTGGGAACATAACACCCACCTTATTGGATGGAAGAGGAAACTATTGAACCTATTTCGGATGCAATGCAGTCTTTGGAAACTGGTACTATTTGATACCACCTGGGTGAGATGTGCTAAGTTGGTCAGAGAGATCTGACCCAATCTGTGTAAGTTCTGTTTGCTGTGTTGTGTGTAAAATTGGTGCAGTAAACAGTGTGTGACACATGGCACAAATTTTGGTTTCAGAGTTTCTGGTCTGGCACTACGCTAGTGCCAGCTGCTTATTTGATGTCCAAGTGTGGATGCCTAGAAGCTTATCAGTTTACTCCAGCTCTTGTGAGGAGTGGGCCATTGGAATTCTTTACTGCATCGTCATCGTCACAGGCCAGTTAAGTGAATACCTGGCCTGCTGTAGATTCATCACACTGGTTTCACCAATAAATAAATAAACCAAAATCGTGTTGATAAAAACTGTACTGCAGTTCGTGATTTCTGAGACAATAAACTTTATAAACAGATTGGGCATGATGACACCACCCCAACTAGACATCCAGCGCTAGTTTTCCAAAGACACTGTAGTTAATGTTAATATTAACCAACGTGACAATATATTTATGTACAAAATTTGCATTTTGAATATTCCATATATATATATATATATATATATATATATATATATATATATATATATATATATATATATATTATATTATATATATATATATATATATATAAATATATATATATATATATAATATATATATGTTGGATGATCTGGATTTTGCTGATGACTTGGCTATTCTGTCCCATAACCGTAATCAGATGCAGGACAAATTGAAAACACTCGATGAGAGGTCACAGCAATTGGGTCTGAAAATACACAGGGAAAAGACAAAAATAATGAGAATAAATGCAGGTAATGATAACAGGGTTGAACTTGAAGAAACACCAATTCAAGATGTAGAATCATACACATATCTTGGAAGTAATATAGACAAAGTTGGAGGGACAGACAGTGATATCAAAATAAGAATACAAAAGGCAAGAGGAGCTTTCATTGCATTGGGAAATATATGGGGATCAAGATAAATCGGATCCAGCACGAAAATAAGAATCTTCAACTCAAATGTGAAGTCAGTCCTATTGTATGGCTCGGAGACATGGAGAACAACAAAGACAACAACCAAAAAGCTACAGACTTTCATAAATGGGTGCTTGCGTAGAATAGAGGGATTAACATGGTATGACAAGGTCACCAACGTGGAACTGATGACAAGAACTAGACAAGTGCCAGTGGAACAAGAGATGAGAAGAAGACGATGGCGATGGATAGGACACACACTGAGGAAACCTGTTGATAGCATTACAAGGCAGTCCTTGTTCTGGAACCCCAGGGCAAGAGAGGCAGAGGAAGACCAAGAAGTACATGGAGAAGAGAGTTGGAAACAGAGGTGAAAATGATGAGGAGAAAATGGAAAGAACTTGAGATGATGGCACGGGACAGGAGGACTTGGCATGTGTTTGTTGAAGGCCTATGCTCCGTTGGGAGTGGAGGGTTATGAATGAATGAATATATATATATATATATATATATATATATATATATATATATATATATATATATATATATATATATATATATATATATATATATATATATATATCTATATATATATATATATATATATATATATATATATATATACCTTTATTGATAAATACATATTGTTTCATATGTCCTGACCAGAAAAACATTTGGTTCAGGACTTAATAAAATTTAAAAGATTGTCAAATTTAAATTCTAAAGACAGTGTTAGTTGATTTGATCATAGAGATTAATATTATTAGTATTTGACTTAGTATTTACATGTGTGTGTCTGTGTATCTTATTACCTACACATCACCTTTCATTACCCTAGACATTAAACGTAGCTAACATACATAATAGTAGAATAGGTCTGTTTGAGGTCGCAAGTGGTAGCAGAAAGGCCTTCTGTAATTCACATAAACTGTTATCTTCAGGAGCCTTCACAGCTGACCTCATCCAGAACACTAGGTAACATAACAACCATGCAATAACATCAAAAACCACTACAAATATTGGGGGCTCGCCCGGGATTTAGGTTTATCAAAGATAGTAGGTTCTCCTGGTCTGGGAATTAAACTATTGGGGACATAGTTGTATAAATTTAAAAGTGTCCCTAAAATTAAAGGTGGAAAATAAAAAATGATGAATCTTCACAGCCAGTGGTAATTAGTTAATTAATTAATATATTACCTTACTAATTAGAGTTTACAATTTACCTTAGTCATTGTTAAATTGTGTGTTATAGTATGGCAGATCTAGCCAAATTCAGATCGGCTGCTGTGCTGACGGCGAAGGAGATGAACATGGATGGTCAGGTTTTAATTCAGTATGTAACTTCAGAATGTGACAAGTATATTGAAAGGGAAGATAGGAGGTTAGCTGAAGAGAAGAGGTTACACATTGAGGCTGATAAAGAACTTAAGAGGCTGCAGATTGAGGCTGACAAATAGGCTAAGGCATTTGACGCAGAAGAAAAAAAGGCTGAAAGGGAAGCAGAGGAAAGAAGATTAGCTACAGAAAGAGAGGGAAAGAGATTGACTGCCGAAAGGGAAGCAGAAGATAGGAGATTGCAAAAGGAGCACGAATTACGACTAAGGGAGCTGGAATTACAAGGCCATGCTCCTGAAAATGGTGCCAGCCCCTTTCCCTCCGATGCCACGGTTAGTCAGGGAGCCTCAACCTCAGCTATGGGTTTTCATTTTGACCATTTTGTAGAGAAAGACAATGACATAGATAGTTTTTTAAGTAGATTTGAACTATTGGCTACTACGTATGGGTTAGAGAGAGAGAGGTGGAGTCTTAAGTTATCCCAGGGGCTTAGAGGTACTTCTTATGAAGTCTTTGCTAAAATGAACAGAGAAGACCAAGACAATTATGACATGCTAAAGCAGGCTTTGTTATTGAGATATGAAAAGAATGGTGAATTTTATCGTAAGAGGTTTAGAAATGCCAAACTTTTGTCTGGGGAGACATACCACCAATTGTTTGCCAGACTGGAAACCTATTTAGAGAAATGGACGGCTCTGGGGAAGACCCAAGATATAAAAGAAATGATAATGATAGAACAATTAAGAGAGTCCATGGCTCCAGACCTGAGAAAATTTCTCATGGAACAAGGTGCAGAGAGGTTGGGGGAGGTTTTGAATGTTGCTGAGAGGTATCACGCAGCCCAGGCAGAGGTAGTTGGCTCTAAAAAGAAACATATGGAAAATTTTAAAGCCCCACGGCACTTTAATAAATTTGATACTAGAGAACAAGGTAATAAAGGTAAGACACACTTTGATAGGCCACGAAATGATTATCGTGATAGAAACTCACAGTTCAATGACCAAAAGTATAATGAAAGAAAACCTTTTAACCAAGGAAAGAGGTGGTGCAAATGGTGTAAGAAGGACAACCATAACACCGAATTTTGTAAAAGGAAACCTTCAAACATTGCTGCAATGAAATCGGGGAACCAGAGATTAAAGGTTAATCCTAAGGGACAGCAGGAACCATATCACCCCCAGTTTGTGAGGATGTTATTTGTAATGGGGTCACCATAAGGTGCCTATATGATACAGGTTTGGATTATGATTCAGTTGTGAAGTCTAGCCTAGTGGACCCAAGTCAGTATACCACCAAAACAGTGGAAATACAAGGGGCGACTAAGGACATATCACTCATGACACTTCCCATCGCAAGGATAACGGTGAAAACTCGCTATTTGGAAGGAGAAATCAGAGCAGCAGTGATAGATGAACCAATCTACCCTCTGATATTGGGGTGTAGATACGTCTTCTTGGGGAATCCCGAGAGACCTGTGATCATGGCGACAGTGCAGACCAGGTCACAGAAAAAGGAGGAAGAAGGTGAACCTATAAATGCTCATCCAGAAGAGATGAGGAAGGCGCAGGCTGAGGATAGGACACTCAAGCCATGTTTTAAAAAATTGCCCAAATGCCACACACCTCCAAGCAAGGGAGAGTATTTTATGAAGAACAAATTGATATACAGGAAGGCCGGAACTGGAACAAATGGTCACAACCAGCTGGTTCTTCCCACTTCATATAGGGATAAAGTGATGGAACTAGGGCATGCGATTCCCTTCAGTGGTCACATGGGGATCAGCGCCACAGGACAGCTTATAGCTTGTCATTACTTCTGGCCAGGGATAACGGAAGATATAAAAAGATATGTCAAATCCTGTCCAGAATGTCAAAGGGTAGCTCCAAAGCATTGGACTGCTCCTGCAACTCTAGGGGAAATGCCCATAGTGGGAACACCTTTTGAGAGGGTTGCAGTGGATATTGTGGGACCTCTCACTCGGACCAAGAGGAGGAACAGTTACATCCTTACTCTGGTGGACACTTGTTCTATGTGGGGAGAGGCGGTAGCCCTGCCATCAATTGATTCGAAACATGTGGCAGAGGCACTACTTACAATATTCACAAGATTAGGATTCCCGCATCAAATCTTGACTGATAATGGCTCACAGTTCAAGGGGAAACTAACGGAAGAAGTTTTTAAGCTATTTCAAGCCAGACACTATCATTGTAGTCCGTACCATCCACAAGGGAACGGCCAGGTAGAGAGGTTCAACGGGACTCTCATTTCTATCCTGAGGAAGCTGGCACATGAAAAACCTGATATGTGGGATCAATTTCTGCCCGCTGCGTTGTTTGCGTACCGGGAAGTAAATACATAGTTCAACCGGGATGGCTCCCGCGACCCTGTTATTTGGGAGGCCAATAAAAGGTCCATTAGAAGCACTATTAAGGACCTGGACAGATGAGAAAGCAGAAGAGACTGTTACCTCATCATATCAATATGTGAACGAACTGACCACTCGTCTGAAAGCTGGATGGAAACTGGCAAATGATAATTTGAGACAAGCCAGGAAGAAACATGCAGCGTATTTTAATAGGAAGGCAAAGGACAGAGAATTAGCTGTGGGAGAGAAAGTGCTTCTTCTACTACCCGGCAGCCAGAATAAGTTGCAAATTGGATGGCAAGGTCCATATACGGTTCTAGAGAAGGTGTCTAGAACAAACTATAAAATTGACAAAAAGGAGAAGGAAAAAATATATCATGTGAACCTTTTAAAGAAGTATCTGGACAGACCAATCCAGGAAAGCACCCCCTTACTGACCTTGGCTATCGCAACTGAAATGAAAAAGGAACCACTCACCTCATGTGAATACCCATTACACCCCTGTGAGACAGCCGCACAGGTAAAAGTCAGTAAGCACCTGACTAAAAACCAGAGGGAGAGAGTTCAACAGGTTCTGGAGGAACATACGGATGTATTAACAGATAAACCAGGACATACTAATTTGCTACAGTATGACATGAAGCTGTTAGACTCAACACCAATCTGTATGAGAGCCTATTCTGTTCCGTTCGCTAAGGAGAAGGCATTGAAAGAGGAAATAGATTATTTGTTGAAAGAAGGGATTATTTCTCACAGTGAATCTTCTTTTAGCTCCAGTGTAGTTTTGTTGAGGAAATCGTCTGGGGAACA
>JAMPIV010006138.1:0-15000 GCA_024509875.1 Oreohelix idahoensis | reverse complement strand
CTTCTAGATAAATATAGGAACAGTTGCAAAATTTAAAATATAAAAACTTCAAATGCATAAAATAACCATACAGCAAAAAATAAAAATATACTTACTGCTGATATTACATAATTTCCTCAATGTTCACAAGTAAAATCCACAGAATAAAATGTACAATCTGAAAAGAAAAAAACAAACAAAAACATTTTAAATGATACAATTTTGAAAGTCAATCAGATAAGAGAAAACGAACACTGATTCATTTAACAGTGAACAGATAATTAGAATCAAAGGCGGGTCGCAATGCACGGCAAGATCAAGCATAAAGGTAAGATATAATACAATCATACCTCCAAGTCATAGAAATACTACATCAAGATATAATACCATCACACGTCCTCCAAGTCATAGAAATACTATATCAAGATATAATACCATCACACGTCCTCCAAGACATAGAAATACTACATCAAGATATAATACCATCACACGTCCTCCAAATCATAGAAATACTACATCAAGATATAATACCATCACACGTCCTCCAAGTCTTAGAAATACTACATCAAGATATAATACCATCACACGTCCTCCAAGTCATAGAAATACTACATCAAGATATAATACCATCACACGTCCTACAAGTCTTAGAAATACTACATCAAGATATAATACAATCACACGTCCTCCAAGTCATAGAAATACTACATCAAGATATAATACCATCACACGTCCTCCAAGTCATAGAAATACTACATCAAGATATAATACCATCACACGTCCTCCAAGTCATAGAAACACTATACCAAGACATAATACCATCACACGTCCTCCAAGTCATAGAAATACTACATCAAGATATATACCATCACACGTCCTCCAAGTCATAGAAATACTACATAAAGATATAATACCATCACACGTCCTCCAAGTCATAGAAATATTACATCAAGATATAATACCATCACACGTCCTCCAAGTCATAGAAACACTATACCAAGACATAATACCATCACACGTCCTCCAAGTCATAGAAATACTACATCAAGATATATACCATCACACGTCCTTCAAGTCATAGAAATACTACATAAAGATATAATACCATCACACGTCCTCCAAGTCATAGAAATACTACATCAAGATATAATACCATCACACGTCCTCCAAGTCATAGAAATACTACATCAAGATATAATACCATCACACGTCCTCCAAGGCATAGAAATACTACATCAAGATATAATACCATCACACGTCCTCCAAGTCATTGAAATACTGCATCAAGATATAATACCATCACACGTCCTCCAAGTCACAGAAATACTACATCAAGATATAATACCATCACACGTCCCCCAAGTCATAGAAATACTACATCAAGATATAATACCATCACACGTCCTCCAAGTCATAGAAATACTACATCAAGATATAATACCATCACACGTCCTCCAAGTCATAGAAATACTACATCAAGATATAATACCATCACACGTCCTCCAAGTCATAGAAATACTACATCAAGACATATATACCATCACACGTCCTCCAAGTCATAGAAACACTACATCAAGATATAATACCATCACACGTCCTCCAAGTCATAGAAATACTACATCAAGATATAATACCATCACACGTCCTCCAAGTCATAGAAATACTACATCAAGATATAACACCATCACACGTCTGTGGCGTTAAAAGTTTATATTCTTCAGTTGATTGTTTGTGCTCGTTTTCACACTGTGTCTAGGTTTATATATCATAGGTCCACAAGATTCAGGACAGCCACAATAGTTCATTAACGATACTTTCTATGACTCGAAGATTCCACACAACGATCAATATAACAGCTGGATATTTTAGTAACATTCCATTTATTATTCACGTAGACAATACATCATTACACAGCATGCATAATTAGGTAGATTCAGCAACTCCTATAATCCGTAGGTCCATATAAACATTACCTCATTCCTATTCCTACCTTTAGTTGTATTTAATAAACATTAATATGTTTCAAGACACTTCTATTGTAACATTTCCCATATTTCTACCACTGGGTAGAACACACACACAAGCCGCCCATTCAGGGTCAAAACACGCTCTGTCCATTTTTCCTCCACACTGCTCACGTCATGTGCGCAATACACATATCGACAAATTACTATCGTGCTGCGCTCATCAGCACCAAAATCCTATATATTTTCTAGCGTGTGGCGTGCAATAGCCAGCGCCACATTCCCCCCCCCCCCCCCCCCTCGAACAACTGAAAACTTAGTTTTCAGTCAGGCAATTATAATGTGAAGCGAGACTAAATCATTCATCTTATCCCTAATGCGTTATGATTACCTATCATTTATTAAATGATATCTATCTAGATTTTAAAGGAAAAAAAATAATGTCAGTAATAACAATATGAATAAATAAGTAATTATTGTCCACTTCCGTATTCGAGTTATTACATAACTCTAGAGAGGGTGTCAGCTAGGACATTGTCCTTTCCTGCTATTTGTAAAACGTCAAAATCATACCCTTGCATTTGTAGCGCCCATCGGGTGAGACGTGCATTAGTCGATTTAAAAGTCTGTAAATAAGTGAGGGCTTTTTGATCAGTGTATAATTTAAAATGTGTACCCACCAAGAACTTCTGTCATCATCATGTGACATATTCTTTCCAGAACGTTGTCTCCATTACAGCTGCTCTGAACGCATCACGATTCTGGGCAAGTCGACCTGCATCAGCCAAAGACAAGTTCAGACTCTCTGTGATGTCCTGGGTCCACCGTCGTCTAGGTCGACCCTTTCCCCTTTTTCCAGGGACCATGCCTTCCATCACTGTTTTTTCCAGACTATTATGTCTTTTTATATGACCGAAAAATTTCAGCTTCCTTATTGCGATGGTATTTAGGAGCCAATGTTCCTGTACGTTTAGTGAATGCAGTACTTCTCTGTTGGTCTTTTTTTCTGTCCAGGGTATTCTCAACATCCTTCTGTAGCATTTCATTTCGAATGATGTAATCTTTTTTGCAACTGTTTTTATTGAGTGTCCAAGTCTCGCAGCCGTATGTTGCTACTGGGAATATACATGCTCTGATCAGTTGTAACTTTGTTTCTTTGCTTGTGCCTTGCCATAGGTTTTTCATCTGTATTAGCTTATGTGAAGCAATTGCAAGTCTTCTTTTAATTTCTACTGCACAGTCGCCAGAGCTGTTAATGATTGATCCTAAGTATTCGAATTCATTGACACTTTCCAGTTCTTCGTTATCAATTTCAATTTCTGGTTTGGTCTTTACTTTGTCTGTTGTCAATACTTTGGTCTTCTTGGTGTTTAGGTATAGATTCTGGGCCTCGCTGTGTTTTTTGGTGGACAGAAGTAATTGTTCAAGTCCTTTTGGGTTGGTCGATAGGAGGACTGTGTCGTCAGCATATCTGATTTCCGGGATCTGGTACCCGCCGATGTTAAATGAGTCAAACTCTGTGTGTTCTTGGTCATCTCTTAACGTTTCTCATGATATTCTCGGCATAAATGTTAAACAGGTAAGGGGAAAGGGTACAGCCTGGTCTTACTCCTTTCTGTACTTCAAACCATTCTGATGTTTCCCCCTCTATTCTTACGGCTGCCTGTTGTTCTTGGTACAGCAGTGCGATGAGTTGTATAAGGTGGTTTGGAAATCCCATATTTTTCATAATAGCCCATAACTGCTGATGTTGTACACAATCGAAAGCTTTGGTGTAATCAATGAAACAAGTATGTAGGTCAACGTTGAATTCTCTACTTTTCTATGATGATCCTCATGTTGAATATATGATCTCTAGTGCCTCTACCTGGTCGAAAACCCGCCTGTACTTCATTTATTTCTCTTTCTAGCTTTTGTTGCATCCTTTTCATTATGATTTGTAAAAGTATTTTGCTGGCATGGCTTATAAGAGCTATAGTTCTGTAGTTTGTGCACAGTTTCAGGTTGCCCTTTTTTGGCAAGGGTATGTAAATTGATCGTTTCCATTCCTTGGGCCAAATTCCGCTTTGCCAGATCTTGCAGCATAATGCATGGTATATACGAGCGCTGCCTTCTCCTCCTGCCTGTATCATTTCAGCTGTTATTTCATCACAACCAGGAGATTTTCCACTTTTTAAGTGTTTGATTGCATTCCGGACTTCCTCTATGGTAGGTTCTGGTTCACGTTCCGCTTCATTCATGACGTTGTTATCTGCCGCTTTGTTTATTTCCGTATACATTTCTTGACAGTACTCCTTCCATCTGTTCAGAATATCTTTACGTTCTGTTAGAGTGTCGCCTTTCTTGTCGTTTATTGCTCGGGGTGATGATTTAAAGTTGCTGTTTTTCAATGTTCTTACTTCAGAAAACATATTCTTACTCAATCCCTGTTAGCGCATTTCCTCTATTTTCCTGCAGGTGTCGTTTATGTATTGTTGTTTGTCTTGTCTGACTCGTTTTTTAATCTGCTTTGTGTATTCCTTGTACAACTCCTGATTTTCTGTATCTTTTTTGGACTTCATTTTTCTTCTCTCTACCACCAACTTCAGTGTTTCGTCTGAGATGTATTCTCGTCTCTTTATACTTCTTTTAGGAATTAACCTCTCTGCATTTGTAATATATACATCTCTGATGTTATTAGCAAGTTCATCTGGTGTCATTTCCTCCTGTACTGCCATAAGAATGTCAAATTTGTTCTGAATATCGACACTGTACTCTTCTGGTATGGCGCTTGTGTCATAACGTATTACTTTGTCGCTTGTAACGACTTTTTTCAATTTGATCTTGAAGTTTGCAGCAAGAACTTCTGTAGTTTATGTAATGTCCATACCAATGACAAAAGTTCCCTTTCCACAATTGGATATCTGGATTCTGTCTCTGAAAGATTTCTGCTGAGGTAGAATATCGGGTGGCACTCGCCATTAAAGGTCTGCATTAAACATCCCCCGATTCCTTTCAGAGATGCGTCTGTAACCACGAGAAAAGGTCGTCGTAAGTCTGGTAGTCTTAGTATTAGACTTTTTGAAAATTGTGTTTTGATGTTCTGTAAGGCATGGTCACATTCTTTGTTCCATATTATTTTGTCAGGCATACCCTTTTTTGTCAGAGCAGATAGAACAGAAGTTAAAAGGGAAAATCGTGGTATAAACCTGTGGTAAAAGTTTATGAGTCCCAGCAAACTACGAACTTGTTTCTTAGTAGTTGGTATGGCAAGATCCAGTACCCGTTTTAGTGTAGTGTATAGACTCATCAGGTTGTATTGTATGTCGGCCAATCTTATGACCCAGAAATGAAATCTCAGTAAATCCAATTTCGACTTTGGAAGGTCGAGCTGTGAGGTTATGTACTCTGGTTTGCCTGTTTGGTTTTATGTCTCTGAGAGTTTTTTTAGGAATGAAATCAATCAGGCGAAATCCAAAATTTCGTGCTCGATTCGACTTTGAAATTCGAGACTGTTATTTATGTACCAAGTTTTTTTTTTTTTTTTTTTATTTTGAAAGTTTTAGCTTTTTCCAATACTGGTTTCCCCCCCTGTTTTTCTTTTTTTTTTTTTTTTTTTTTTTAACGTTATTGGAGAGTTTTGGAGCAACGACTGTATCCCCAGCGATATGCTGTTTCCCAAGTATCATGAAAAATGCAAATATCGTGAGATCGGTGTGCGATTACCTAAAACGCGACGCATCATGCGTACAAATGTCGCTGGAGCATTCCGTAAACCAAAACACATGACATTGTAATGAAACAATCCACGAGAAGTAGCAAAAGCAGTCAAAGGTTTTGATACATCAGCCAGAGGAATCTGCCAGTAACCTTTAGATAGGTCAAACTTGCTGAAGAAAGTGGCGGATGATAGGCGTGGCAACAAATCCTCCAGCAAAGGCATTGGTTCAGAATCGGATATGGTCACCTTGTTAAGGCGACGAAAGTCAATACAAATACGAATTGACTTGTCTTTCTGTCGTACTGCCACCATAGGAAAACAGAAAGGTGAATCAGACGGTGAAATAATACCCAGTTTTAACATACCATCTACTTCACTTTCCACCTGATCTCTAACATGTAGAGGAACGGCGTATGGTCGTAATGAAATCGGGGTGTAATCTGACAATTTGATTTCGTGTGTGTGATAATGTTAGTACGTCCCGGAAGATCAGACAAAACATCCTGAAAGGATACCAACATAGAACGAATTTGATCCCCATGATCTGCAGGTAAATCAGTACAAATTATAACATCATTCCATGTTTCCGAAGACTTAATAGGTGCTACCGGAAACGTGGAAGGTACATCAGCGAAATTGGTTTGCACCTCATCTACCAACGCGATAGATGCATGATGGGTAGGTTGGTTCATGATAGCATCACAAATGAATTGTAACTGAGGAGGACGAGTGATGTATGGTAGGAGCATGTTAACATGGAATGTTTTTTCTTTACCCCGCATATTGATGACGTAGTCCACGTCCGTTCTCTTTGCAACCACTTTAAACGGACCTTGCCATGTTACTAACAAGTGATCTACTTTGAGTGGCAGGAGAACAAAAACATCGTCATTGATTGAGAAAGACGTTAGTCGTCTATCTCGGTTAATGCGAGATCTGGTCTTATATTTTGCCATCTCAGATGCTTCAGTCGCCACCTGACATGCATCCACAAGATATTGGCGTAAATCTGTAACGTATTGATAAGTGGATTTCTTCTTATTATTATTCACATCAGATTCCATTAACAAATCATGTAAGAGAGACATTGGACCTCTTGGGTTCGCACCAAATACTAACTGAAAAGGCGAAAAACCAGTATGATTAGGAACCTCTCTGTACGCAAACAGTACAGCAGGAATAAAACGATCCCATTCTTGAGGAAATGATGTAGTCACCTTCCCCAACAATTGTTTCAATGTCCCATTCCAACGTTCTACCGACCCCGTTAGAGCTAGGGTGAAATATAGCACTAAGAGAGTGACGGATACGAAGTGTGTTGAAAACATCTGACATCATACCTGACACGAACTGAGATCCATGATCAGAAAGGATTTCTTCCGGAAACCCGATGCGTGAAAATATAGACAGCAACGCATCTGTTACCGACACTGTGGTATATTTTTTTAAAGGAATGGCTTCTGGCCATCTCGTAAACAGGTCAATACATGTTAATATGTATTGAAAACCTCTGGTAGACCTTACAGACAGTGGTCCTATGATATCAATAGCCAATTTGAAAAAAGGGCGTACAGCAATATCCGTGACCTGTAACGGTGCTGATTGATGTGCACCCTTACGTGCAACACTTCGACATTCAGCGCAAGATTTACAATAAGTTGAAATGTCTTTATTTACCCCAGGCCAATAAAAGTGTTTTAGTAATCTATAAGCCGTACGGGAAATTCCCATATGTCCAGCAAATGGTACGTCATGCGCATTTGACAAGACTAGTGCGCGAAATGACGTAGGTACTATAACTTGTTTGAGAATGAAAGAGTAATTATCAAAACATCGTATCATAATATTATCCTGCATTTGAAACCAATGTCTTGAATTTTTAGAATGTTTAATAGTTCGAGCAACAGCTAATGGGAATAAATGTGCCAAAGAAGGATCCATTTGTTGTTTTGCTATAAATATATTTTTGTCAATGTAATGACAAGTTGTAATGTGTTGAGTGTGTATAGAAGAATTTAATTCAATTGTCTCTGCAGCTTGTTGTGCTCTGGTTGTGATCGCGTTAGCAAAGGACGGATGATTTCTCTCCCAATCAATAATATCCTGTTCAGAACACTCTTTAACCCCCTTTATGTTACCGATAAGTAAATCACAACAAGGTCGATCGAGAGCACACACTCTTACTTTTCCCGAAAAGAAAGGAGTATATATTACCACATCTGCCAGCGGATAAGATTCAACAGTTCCACCGAAAGTTACGCACTTTATAGAGGTTCCCGTAAAGCAAGAAGAAGGAATTAGTGCCTTCCTTAGGCCAATGGTGGTGCAACCGCTGTCACGTAAAATAGAAACAGGTGTGTCAAAAACAAAACCTCTATGGATCACGAGTGAGCCAACCCCATCATTTAAAGACAAAACTGGCAGAGCATGTCCACATCTCAGACGTGGAGTAGATCCAGGTTGAAATAGAGTCATACATTCTTTGCAATTACCACTATTTTCCAGATCAAAACTACATGCATTGGCATGAGTATTATTCTCATTATTGGAAATATTATCATCACCAACGTCAAGCTGACAAGCGTGAGCTTGTGATCTTCCTCTACTTTGACTCCTAGAAAAATGTGTTCCTCTCCGATCCACTGGACAGTCAGACCGACAGTAACTCTTTTTGTCCGTGCGAGAAGAATCATCACGAGATGGTGGTGAGACATGATGTTTGTTATTGTAATTACTGTTATTGTAATCATTACGTGAGGGTCCCGAAAAATGATGTTTGTGAGTGTAATTATTATTGGAGTATTGATTATTTCTTTGCCATGACTTTTTATTATTATGGTTAAAGTTGCGTCTCTCTATACCCCGTGAGGGCGAATGATTATGAGGGAAATTATATCTACCTCTATAGGAATTTTGATAGTCATCCCTATACCGTCGGTCCATGCTGCGAGTGCGTGATCTATCATGAGTGACCGCACAAGCTGGCAAAGTTTCTAGGACCTTCGTCTTACCTAAAGGCAAGTTTGGGTGTGCGACCGAAAATTGTTGAGCCAATTTTTCCATTTCTCCTATATTTGTGGGCTTCCTTTCTTGAAGGAATGAGAAAATTTCAGTATTTACCGAAGATAAAATTTTGTCTCTTAAGAAGAGATCATAAAGACCTTCGAAAGATTTAGTAATATTAGACAGTTCAATCCATCTGTTTAGACACATCTTCACTGAAGACACAAAGTCTTCGACATCCTTACCTTCCACAGGACCCATCGATTTAAATTTTAAACGATATCCTTCCTCATCTAAACAATATTTGCGAAGAAATACTGATTTTATGGATTCATAGTCGTTCCTTTTATCATCGGCAATGTTAAAAAAAGTTTGTAAACTTTCACCAGTAAGTAACCCGACAAAATGTTCAGGCCATGAGGTCTTAGGTAAATTTAAAGCCGTAACTCTTGATTCAAATCTCAAAAGAAAGAATCCTATATCGTCATGTAATGAAGAAAAATTTGGTAATTTTAAATTAATGATCTTAGACGATCCTGTACCAGACGATTCTCTAGAAGAAGATTGTAAACGCAATTTTTCTAACTCAAAAATTTTTTCGCTTTCAAATTTCGCTTGTTCTGCAGCAATTTCTGCTAAACGAATTCTTTCCCTTCTCTCATGTTCCCTCTCTTCTTTCTCTCTTTCTTCTCTTTTTTCTTCTCTCTCTCTTTCTTTCTCTTGTCTTTTTTTTTCTTTTTCTTTCTCTTCTCTTTTTTCTTCTCTTTCTTTCTCTTGTCTTTTTTCTTCTTTTTCTTTCTCTTCTCTTTTTTCTTCTCTTTCTTTCTCTTGTCTTTTTTCTTCTCTTTCTTTCTCTTCTTTGTATTCCGCTATTTCTTTATTTACATAGGCTATAAGATCATCACCCGAGAAATTCAAGTCCTTCCCATTCTGTATAAATCCCGCCTTTACCTTCACAAAGTCCGCCATAATGAAATTAAAGAGTAATGGGCTATAGATTCAAAATGTATATCTCTCCCACTTGTTGCCCACTGACTATACTTAGTCGTAAGGTAATTCAACCCCTTTTCAACACCAACTGTATATACAGTATTTATTCGTTTTGTGTGCTATACTTGTCTCTGAAGTATATGATACTTATCCACTACTCTCAAAGAGTATCTGTAATCATCATATATTAATCAGCAAATAACAATATCATATAATTACAAGCAAGTAATAAATATTACCATTAATACCTATGTAAAAGCATGCCATAACATCACATTAGACAAAAGACTAAAAGACAACGCTGGAAACAAATCAGGAAAAAGACAACAATGTAAAAAGTCATAAAATCCTACAATATAATAAAACAGTTGTTTCCACCGTCAATGAACAGTACAGGACGAGATACAATCACATAGAACTGCTGTACATATTAAAAAGAAAGTCAGAGAAGACCTACAGGTACGAACATAATCTTATAAACTAAAGAAGAAATACACGACAGTATGTTACTTAACAGCACAGCTAAACAAATAAGAAAATATTAATCTCAGTCAGAGCGGAAATACGACAGCACTAAATGCTGAATCCCTGAAAGAGATCAATACAATCAAAATCTATAGAACGACGACAACTAAATTCATCCGAGGATATAACTGAGTGTCGTCCACCAGAAAACATTAAACATAAAAGATACACAAAAATAAGATGTGCCTGACAATTTTAGGACCGGAGACCATGACCCTACAAACATATATTCGCTTATATGATTAAAATCCACGACCGCCAATCCTCGTTGTAAACAAAAAGCATCAACCTCGCAAAGTGGCCTTGAATCTATGCAATAAACACGGGTCAAGAAAAGAATGTAAAGTCTGAGTTGCTCAACGCGTATAAGTGTCCTGTTCAAGACGTTCCATGTTCCTGATTACGAAATCCAAGTGGTCAGCAAATCTGTTTGATGACGTACGTAAAAGATTAAATCATCCTTCCTGACCATTGCAGACAACCGAAATGATTTCTCGGACATCAGGGTTGAAAGACTTGTCAGACTTGAAAGACCCAAAAGATTGGTTCTGGATACCGTCATGCTTCTCACGATTCATATTATTGGTATAATAAATGTCCACTGGTAAGTTTATTTTAGGATTTACAAGTCCGTTCAGGTGATCTTGATGTAATGGTTCACTACAACGATTCAACGTGAAATGGCCTCGAGGTAGTACAGCATTGTACATATTCCAAACAATTAATTCCTCTCCAACGGAACGAGCCTCCCATATCTGTGGCGTTAAAAGTTTATATTCTTCAGTTGATTGTTTGTGCTCGTTTTCACACTGTGTCTAGGTTTATATATCATAGGTCCACAAGATTCAGGACAGCCACAATAGTTCATTAACGATACTTTCTATGACTCGAAGATTCCACACAACGATCAATATAACAGCTGGATATTTTAGTAACATTCCATTTATTATTCACGTAGACAATACATCATTACACAGCATGCATAATTAGGTAGATTCAGCAACTCCTATAATCCGTAGGTCCATATAAACATTACCTCATTCCTATTCCTACCTTTAGTTGTATTTAATAAACATTAATATGTTTCAAGACACTTCTATTGTAACATTTCCCATATTTCTACCACTGGGTAGAACACACACACAAGCCGCCCATTCAGGGTCAAAACACGCTCTGTCCATTTTTCCTCCACACTGCTCACGTCATGTGCGCAATACACATATCGACAAATTACTATCGTGCTGCGCTCATCAGCACCAAAATCCTATATATTTTCTAGCGTGTGGCGTGCAATAGCCAGCGCCACAACGTCCTCCAAGTCATAGAAACACTACATCAAGATATAATACCATCACACGTCCTCCAAGTCATAGAAATACTACATCAAGATATATATACCATCACACGTCCTCCAAGTCATAGAAACACTACATCAAGATATAATACCATCACACGTCCTCCAAGTCATAGAAATACTACATCAAGATATAATACCATCACACGTCCTCCAAGTCATAGAAATACTACATCAAGATATAATACTATCACACGTCATCCAAGTCATAGAAATACTACATCAAGATATAATACCATTACACGTCCTCCAAGTCACAGAAATACTACATCAAGATATAATACCATCACACGTCCTCCAAGTCATAGAAATACTACATCAAGATATCTTCTTCTTCTTCGTTCACCCTCAGATGTCAACTTGAATAAGTTCAAAGAAAGCAGTGGTTAGCCTGAGGCTGTTGATATCTCCGTAGATTTTCTCCAGGAATGGTACTGGTGATGGCCATATGCGTTTTCTCTGTTCCTCATATGTTGGGCACCTTTGAAGCAGATGTTCAGCAGTCATTTTATCGGTGCCACAGTCACACTCATCAGTAGTTCCTATCTTTAGTTTGTTGAATAGATGGTATCTCAATCTGTTATGACCTGTGCGAAGTCTGAAGATTACCACTTGTTCTCTTCTGCTGAGCTGGTAATACGGATCATTTTTTGTGTGGCCTGGATGCTCTTCTTCCCACTTGTGCCTGTACCTGCGCTTGATAAAACTCTTGGACTCCTCATAGGTTATATTTGTGTCAAGTTGAGGAAGTTTTCCCCCTTCCTTTGCCAATCTGTCAGCCTCTTCATTTTCAGGGATGTTTCAGTGAGAAGGGACCTCAAGGTATAATACCATCACACGTCCTCCAAGTCATAGAAATACTACATCAAGATATAATACCATCACACGTCCTCCAAGTCATAGAAATACTACATCAAGATATAATACCATCACACGTCCTCCAAGTCATAGAAATACTACATCAAGATATAATACCATCACACGTCCTCCAAGTCATAGAAATACTACATCAAGATATAATACTATCACACGTCATCCAAGTCATAGAAATACTACATCAAGATATAATACCATTACACGTCCTCCAAGTCATAGAAATACTACATCAAGATATAATACCATCACACGTCCTCCAAGTTATAGACATACTACATCAAGATATAATACCATCACACGTCCTCCAAGTCACAGAAATACTTCATCAAGATATAATACCATCACACGTCCTCCAAGTCATAGAAATACTACATCAAGATATAATACCATCACACGTCCTCCAAGTCATAAGTCACTAGAAATAATACTACATCAAGATATAATACCATCACACGTCCTCCAAGTCACAGAAATACTACATCAAGATATAATACCATCACACGTCCTCCAAGTCATAGAAATACTACATCAAGATATAATACCATCACACGTCCTCCAAGTCATAGAAATACTACATCAAGATATAATACCATCACTTCATCAAGATATAATACCATCACACGTCCTCCAAGTCATAGAAATACTACATCAAGATATAATACCATCACACGTCCTCCAAGTCATAGAAATACTTCATCAAGATATAATACCATCACACGTCCTCCAAGTCATAGAAATACTACATCAAGATATAATACCATTACACGTCCTCCAAGTCATAGAAATACTACATCAAGATATAATACCATTACACGTCCTCCAAGTCATAGAAATACTACATCAAGATATAATACCATCACACGTCCTCCAAGTCATAGAAATACTACATCAAGATATAATACCATCACACGTCCTCCAAGTCATAGAAATACTACATCAGACATAAAAAGGCATCAAGATATAATACCATCACACGTCCTCCAAGTCATAGAAATACTTCATCAAGATATAATACCATCACACATCCTCCAAGTCATAGAAATACTACATCAAGATATAATACCATCACACGTCCTCCAAGTCATAGAAATACTTCATCAAGATATAATACCATCACACGTCCTCCAAGTCATATAAATACTTCATCAGGATATAATACCATCACACGTCCTCCAAGTCATAGAAATACTACATCAAGATATAATACCATTACACGTCCTCCAATAATACCATCACACGTCCTCCAAGTCATATATAATACCATCACACGTCCTCCAAGTCATAGAAATACTACATCAAGATATAATACCATTACACGTCCTCCAAGTCATAGAAATACTACATCAAGATATAGTACTATCACACGTCCTCCAAGTCATAGAAATACTACATCAAGATATAATACTATGACCCTTCGACAGCCGGGGTGAAAACATGGATTACAACAAAAGCAACAACCATAAAGCTACAGACTTTCATAAATGGGTGCTTGCGTATAATAGAGGGACTTAAATCGAGTGATAAGGTAACCAATGTGCAACTGACGACAAGAATCAGACAAGTGCCAGAGGAAACAAGCGATAAGAAGAAGTCGCTGGCGATGGATAGGACACACACTGAGGAAATTTGCTGATAGCACTACAAGATTCTTTTGGAATCCTAGGCAGAGGTGGCCCACACACACACACACACAAACACACGGAGAAGAGAACTGGAGATCAACAATTAAAACGATGAACAAGACTTGAAAAGCACTTCAGCTGATGGCATGTGACAGAAGGCCTTGACATTTGTTTGTTGACGACCTATGCTTCTTGTGGAGCTAACGAGTGTTGAGTCAAGCGTGACGCTACCAGTTGTTGAAATACATAAATACATTTGGTGTATATTCTAACGGTGACATCATTTTGAGCACGTTTGCACTTCCAACGATGTCCAGAAACACTTATCTAGAATAAATAATGAGATGTACAAGTGTTAATCCTTGGTATTCTACCTCAAGAGTTGAGACGACAGACGAAATTATCAGGTGCTTGTTCTAGAAGCTACCACGAAGAATGCGTTTCTTTCCTACTGCAAACATATTTAATATTTATATTACTCTGATCGAACTATCTATCTGGCTTCAACGAGGCGGGTGGGGTGTAGAGGAGAAACGGGGGGGAAGGAGAGAAAAAAAAAAGGGGGGGGGGGGGAATTTCCGTTTTAAAATGCAAATTCTGTACCTGTATTGTAAGGAAACATTATATTTTACGAAGTAACTTACAGAAGAACGATCGCTTTCTCTTCTGCACTAAAGACGAGTTAACACAAATATTTGAAACAGGCTGCTCGCCAACGTGCACACATAAACAACATTTTAAATATATACAGTGGTGTTCACACAAGAGATATCACAATGTTAATTTTTTTTTTTTTTTTTTCCTAATTTCTACAAATGCCTTTCAAATGGTAACAAACTAGACAAATGAAGAACGGGAGTAGCCCCAAAGCGAATTATAGTTTAATACGACTAACCCGAAGTGACTTTACCGTTTAACACGTCCAACCCGACGCGGCGCGACTTGCCGTTTAACATGTTTAGACCGATCCGACCTTCCGTATTTCGA
>JAMPIV010006137.1:0-128663 GCA_024509875.1 Oreohelix idahoensis | reverse complement strand
GTGATGTTAAATCTTTGTTGTGTAATTTGATTTTGTGATCTTAAATCTTTGTGGTGTTATTTTATTTTGTGATGTTAAATCTTTGTTGTGTTATTTGATTTTGTGATGTTAAATCTTAGCTGTGTTGTATGAGTTTGTGATGTTAAATCTTTGGTGTGTTATTTTATTCACTTCACTTAGTCGTTCCCCTTCTACCGTGAGGTGTAGAGGTTTGGAAGAGAGAGCGCCAGACTATTCTATCAGCTGTCTTCTTCCTGGCCTGGTTCCATTCTAGTCCTCGGTCCTTCAAAGATTGTCTAATGTTGTCTTCCCAGCGGACTCTGGGTCGTCCTGGAGGTCTGGATCCCTGGCTCTTTGTTTCCCATGCTTGTCGTGGTAGCCGATCTTCTCCCATTCTGCAGACATGGCCAAACCATCTTAGTTGTGATGTGAAATCCTTATTATGACGTATACTGTTGTGATGTGAAATTCTTGTTGTGACTTATAATGTCGTGATTTGAAATCCTTGTTGTGACGTATAATGTTGTGATGTGAAATCCTTGTTGTGACGTATAATCCAGCCTGTGCATGAATGAAACATACTTGAGGTAGCAGCAAGCCTATCTGTTTTAAGTCTCATCAGAGAGGCCCCCCCCCCCGAGCCCCGGGAACTGCATGAGGCTTGAGGATCTTTGCGTAAGAAAAGTCAGTCTGAAATAATGAATGTTCACTGTATTGTAGCACCTTGTCAAATTCACATCAGAATCTGACAGATTTTAAGATCGGAAATCCACACCTGACAAAAAAGTGGATTTTTCTTGGCTTCAGCACATCCCTTAATTAAACAGACACAGCACTGTACATACAACATAATTACAAGATATTTAACAGAGACCAATGATTGTATGAGACCTTTATTTGTCTGTGACAAGAGAAAGAGCTTCCTCCACTGTGACAGTCTCATGTCTGATTTTATTGTTCTGCCCAGCTTCCTCTTTAGCAGTTTCTTGATAAATACCTCCGAAACCTTGCTGGGTAGGCCTGGCAGTATAACACAACAACTTTAGTGTAATATCACAAGAAACCAGTGTCATATAAATGATACTCTCATACCAAGTCTGTCGATCATTTATTGGCATTTTACAATCTTTCTTGAGTCTGTCTAATTAATAGTTTCCAGTTTATTAATTATATCACCACCTTTATGTCCCCAGTCTGTGTAATAATTATTTCTCCAGTCTATTGATTATATCACAACCTGTACGTCTTCAGTCTCTGTAATAGTTATTTCTCTAGTCTATTGATTATCTTCAGCACCTGCATGTCCCCAGTCTCTGTAATAGTTATTTCTTTAGTCTATTGATTATCTCAGCACCTGCATGTCCCCAGTCTGTGTAATAATTATTTCTCCAGTCTATTGATTATCTCACCACCTGAACGTCTCCAGCCTCTGTAATAATTATTTCTCCTGTCTATTGATTATCTCAGCACCTGCATGTCACCAGTCTGTGCAATAATTATTTCTCCAGTCTATTGATTATCTCACCACCTGAACGTCTCCAGCCTCTGTAATAATTATTTCTCCAGTCTATTGATTATCTCACCACCTGATCTTCTCCAGTCTACTTTTTAATTATTTCCAGTCTATCTAGTGATTATTCCTCTGGTTAGTGTCATGATTATATTTGTGTATGCACCAACCTCAGCACAGGTAGATGAAGAAGAGCAAGACAGAGAGCACCTGCTACCATCATGAAGCCACCGATGAAGAATGACAGGTCATAAGATCCAGTTATGTCAAACAAGAAACCTGGGACAAAAATTGGTCTTAACAATAAAAATAAAACATGGTTATCTAGTAGTTACACATCAGCTGACATATTTTTGACAATAGCATCTTTGATTGATTTTTCCAGCCATAGATTGTGTCGGATTGAATGTCTGTCTTCTGACAGACTAATTATTTCAGTCATTTGACAAATGGATTTTTTAAATACTTAGAAACAAAAAAAAAAATTTTTTTGGTGTCAGTCTGCCATGAGACTGAATGTTTCAATCTTTGTGACGGATTGACCGTTACATTTGTTGTTGTTGTTGACAGAACAAACAAAAAAATATGTAAAATTTGTGGAAGCCAATAAATGCATATTCTAATATTGACGACATGTCATAACAAACAGAAATATGCAAATGTACTGAACGTATCACAGGTATGGTAATTCAGTGTTACAATATGGATATAGTAATAATATACTACATTTGATAAGTGTTACATAGTATTGTAGCACAACTACAGTAGCACAATAAGGTAAATACCCCAGATATGGTAAATACAGTTTCGAACCACAGGTAAAACAGACACAGTATCACACCACAGATAAGGTGGACCTGCTATGGCTGCGGTACCTCTCACCAGCGTCAGAAGACCAAAAGCGTTGGTCAGTTTCTCAACGCCCAGACGATCACAGATAATTATTGAGGAGAGGGCGATGTATGCAGCTGTGAATGGAGGAGAGAGATGTAAGCAGCTGAGAATGGAGGAAAGACATGTAAACAGATGTGAATAGAGGAGAGACATGTAAACAGATGTGAATGGAGGAAAGACATGTAAACAGATGTGAATAGAGGAGAGACATGTAAACAGATGTGAATGGAGGAGAGACATGTAAACAGATGTGAATGGAGGAAAGACATGTAAACAGATGTGAATGGAGGAAAGATATGTAAACAGATGTGAATGGAGGAGAGACATGTAAACAGATGTGAATGGAGGGGAGACATGTAAACAGATGTGAATGGAGGAAAGACATGTAAACAGATGTGAATGGAGGAAAGACATGTAAACAGATGTGAATGGAGGAAAGACATGTAAACAGATGTGAATAGAAGAGAGACATGTAAACAGATGTGAATGGAGGAAAGACATGTAAACAGATGTGAATGGAGGAAAGACATGTAAACAGATGTGAATGGAGGAGAGACATGTAGACAGATGTGAGTAGAGGAGAGACATGTAAACAGATGTGAATGGAGGAAAGACATGTAAACAGATGTGAATGGAGGAGAGACATGTAAACAGATGTGAATAGAGGAGAGACATGTAAACAGATGTGAATGGAGGAAAGACATGTAAACAGATGTGAATAGAGGAGAGACATGTAAACAGATGTGAATAGAGGAGAGACATGTAAACAGATGTGAATGGAGGAAAGACATGTAAACAGATGTGAATGGAGGAGAGACATGTAAACAGATGTGAATGGAGGAGAGACATGTACGCAGCTGTTCATGCAGGTTAGAATATAAAGACCAGCCATAGGTGGAGAGTAAATTTCATAGAACACACATTGAGAAAACATGCTGACAGATTATAAGGCAAAATTCTGGTATTTCCTGGATCAGAGAAGTATGTGTATACCAAAGAACAACATGGAGAAGAGAAGTGGAGACAGAAGTGAAAGAAATAAAGAAGATATGTAAAGATTTTGAGCAGACGGCACAAGACACGAGAGCCTGGCACAAATTTGTTGAAGGTCTATGCCCTTTGGTGAGCTGAGAGGTGATTATGATAGTGATAGATGGAAGGTAGGATATGGTAAGCATCCATAGATAGAGGGTAGGATATGGTAAGTAACCATAGATGGAGGGTAGGATATAGTAGGTGTCACGAGTGGATATCACGCCTGTCTGAGACAAAAGAAAAGGTCTGAGTGACGTCTGAGACAAGATAAAAGTCTGAATGAGGACTGAGATGAGAAATAGTGTTGAATGTGGGTGGAGTGAATTATAGCTCTCAGGAGTGAAAGATCTGATAATGACTCTCCCACCTGCCCCTCATTGACTATGTTTCTAAGCTATTTCAACTTCGCCTCTCTCTTCTTGTAGTAAGGTTTAGTACACACTAGTGATTCCACAAGCAATCAAGTACAAGTACAGATAAGTACAAGTACAGATAGAAAAAAGGGTCTGATCCGCCGCTTTGATTGTCTAATTTATTAACAAGCAACAAAACTATGGTAAAGTAAGAAAATATCCAATCACCAACATCAAAAATAAAAATGTATGTATCAATTTGATAGACAAACAAGGCTAGTAATAATAGAAATCAAAAGAGAAATCATCTTAGTTTCACACTCCAACAATTATGGGGGTAGATGTGTGGCAGCACCAGTTAGAGATTACTTGACTGGGATAGTAGTTGAATATGCTACAGTGTTATATTATTATGTTCTCCAAGTACGTGATAACTGGCTTAAAGTCCGCCAGAGTTAGTATTTCCTTGGTGTTAATAAATTTCTAACCCAGGTAGGTTAGTTCCTCTTGAGTTGTTAATTATGTGAGAGATAGTGGTGATGATGTATAAAACAATACAATATCAGTACATCCATAACATGTAATAAGTCCAACGGTAAATGTTCCTCAGTAAATACTTTGATAATGCATCAAGGTTTATTGACCAGTTAAACTTTTCCACATAACAGCAAAATTGTGCATTCAAAGGTTAATAAGGTTACAAAGGTTTCAATGATGAATCTGTTGCATGCATAATAAATTGTTTCTCTTTTACTTCACCCAACTTGGATTAAAACATTCATCAGCATTTGCTTTTTCTTCAATTTCCTTAAATGAAGTTTCTTGGTTAAATGGCGCCGTTTATTGAGGAGCCTCTACTGGTTTTGTTTCTACCGTTATTGGTTTCATTTGCTTCTTAGTCTAAGCATAGTATGCACTGACTTCTAGCTGAAATAGAAATAATGTTCGTACGGGTAGTACTTACTTGTATTACCACAAGTTAAAAATCTGTTTCTCTCAGATGTTTCTCATAAAGAAAAAAAATAGTTCTTCTTGCAACTGCAACTTCCCCTCCCAAACAATTATCTGAGTGCACTCCCCAAAAGTTTTTCTTCATTGGCACACCTGCGTTAATACTCCACTTGGGTTACAGCTTGTTACTGGATAGCAGCCGGAGAAATGTTGACCCTCTCTTCTCTCAGTTTCTGCTGACAAATCCGTGAAAAAAAACCAACCCAACTGTAAATCCCCCACTGGAAAGAATTTTTGGGACAAATGCTAAGTCCTTTAAATGTACAAGTGCGCTGAAAATCTAGGATCTAAAGGGTGACGATGAAGGCGCTCAGATTAAATTATGCGTTGGAGGTCAGAACTCTTCGATGTGCGCTGGACCGATACTCCTGTGGCGGCGCGTCACAACATGGATGACGTAGCTCTATGAAGTGATGCTAGTGGAGCATGGGCGCTCCACTTGGTGGGGTGGCGTAAAATTCCCAGCGCGGGAGATCACACATGTACCCGTATTAGTGTGCTGATAAGCAAAACGATTGTCGTTGGCGTGAACACCCCAATGTAACAGGGTAGCAGCTTTATCCGACCTTTCCAGGAAAGCAATGCAAACCGATGGCTCAGAGTTTCCTTTAACTCAGTCGCAGTTAACCGGTGCTTGCTGAAATGAAACTATATTCAAAAATCTCCGATCATCTAATCAACATCAAAACAACATTGAAAACAAAGCAATTACATAAACAAGTACGGATTAACTATTTATAACCATCCCCACCCCAAACGCTGGTCAGTGCTTGACCTGGTCCCATAGTTTATCTCTGAAATCTCTCTCTTCCTTTATCACTTACCGTTAAGCAGCGCGAGCAAGTAGGTGTCTGGGCAAGCCTAATCGCGACTTGCGTAATCAATGGGTACCCGCGGCTAGCTGTACCCACTGCCCATTTACCTGGCGCGGAACTGACCTTAAAATGTATTGGCCAGTTCTGCATAAAGCTCAGGCGTCAAACAAAATGGCAAGACAGGGTTAATGTTCTCTAACTGGGCTGCGAAGTTTAATATCATCAAATTTAAAAGTACACCTTATGAAAACTAATAAAGCTACCATTGGTAGACCTCTAAATGAATTACAAATGTCCATATAGTAAACAAGCAATCAAATAAACTAAAGTTACATGTTGTTAAAAAGATTTACAAAGATCCGCCACGTAGGCCAGAAAAAAACACAATCGCTTATGGTTACCCTCTGTGTTAAAAAGAATTCCCTCTACGTAACGCCTATGTACACAGTTACACTTAGGGGGGGGGGGGGGGTTTATTCTTTTAATGAAACACATCAGATATACGTACATTTCGTGCATAAGAGGGTTCTCTAGAAGGGCTTTTCGTGAAGCATCTTAAGTTACACAATCATTTGGCTTTAAAAACGAAAACCTGTAAGTGGCGTACTAATACAATTTCCAAAAAGACTAACTATAGCTGCATAGTGCGGGTTGGGTAATAGCCGAACTTCAAATGTTAGGGCCCACTATAAATGAACTTATCTGACTAAGTCTAATACCCTCGACAAAAATTAACAACTACCAAATTACTTAAGGCATCTTACCGAGATTTGTGAAGAATTTCTTACACTAACAGTAGCTGGCAAACTGCACAGGTCACTCTACCTCGCGACAGGAGTTCCAGGGACTTTCAGCATTTACAGACGGAAGGAGACTCAATATGTAAGAATAGGCCACAGGTGTCTTAGCGTGGGTTAACACCTGCATAGAAAATGCCGAAAACAAAATCGTAACTTTCCTCGGAGAAGTCTCCTGGCGACGCGTTACGAGAAGCATTTGCGTAACAGGGTTACTGCTATTACGCGGTGAATGTCCAAACTTTCCCTGGAATAAAAAACAAAAGGACGTTTTTGCCGCCCCGCGAGAAGCATTTGTGGACGCGTCACAAAGACACTCTTACCAGCATTAAAATATATTTGATCTCTGCTGGCCACGTACACGGTACCATGAAATTGTTGACAGTTCTTATATAATAAAATGTTTAGAAGATGTCATGAAAACTCTACCTAGGCCGGTCCCAAGCCCGGCTGAAAAAGAAGGAGGGTGGCCTGCATGGAGGCCGTAAGGAGACAGCCCCTCCATCATGCAAACGCACACCAGGCAAATCACCTGTTTGCTTTAAACTTTTGATTATGAGAACTACAAGAGAGAAAACCGGACTGATTCTAAAGGCGACAAACTGGAACGGACTACGACTTATGGAACTTGGAACACAAGAAGTAACTCAGACCCGCCTGAACTGAGCCGCCAGCGGAATTTGTTAACTGATAAGAGTAAGGCAACCACCGTGTGCCGTTTAAATTTAATCAGGACTGACGGAGTGGAGAAGAGATCGGTTTGTCCCCGTCAGTGTGTGTAGATATAGGTTTAGCATATTTTAAAATAAATCTTCTTGTATTCTTCGCAGACCTGATCACAAGGGCGGCCGGCGGTCTTTTCCTGTTTTTTTTTATTTGTTATTTTCTCTTTTTTCTTGGCGGTGCATCACCAACTTCATTCGTGAAAGGGCACACGCCAGAGAGTATTGGAGGACAATAAATATTTTTAATAACTGGACTTACCAAACACAGAAAGATATATATATATTTTTTTATTTTTTACCAGCCACAAGTTGGCCGATCGAAGAACCATCATCAGCCTATGAACAAAGTTCTAGCAACCAGATGTTTTCTCAATACTGGAAGTATTTTTCCTGCTAAAGAGTGACCCTCAAGAACTCTCTCAGTTTTTAACAAGTTGTAATAACACTTATATGAGACGCAAGCATATTAGGCATTCACCTCATGAACTAATTTCGGGGGATGGACTGGGGCCAATTTGGAGCTGCGACAACTAGGATGAAAGAATATTAAGTGAATTGAAATATGTTCACGGAGTAATACCGTTAGCAAGGGATATTACAGACTTGCCATACCAGGCAATTAGGTAAGAGTGTGAGAGTGGCCTCTGTTTGCAAGAGTGTGCGAATATTTTCTTGTTTGAGGAAAAACTATCCATATATCTGATTTGTCTAAAAGTTTTTTTATTTTACTGGGTCTCATCTTCTTCTTCTTTGATCCTTAGCCGCCAACCGTCAAAACAGTCAGTGGCCATCACGCCTAGTGGCGTCTTGTATGGCAACAACAAATTGATTCCACTTTGCTCGGTCGGTGGCCATCCTTCGTACAGTGTCCCAACTCTGGTTCATTCTTTGCATCTCAGCCTCCACAGTCCTCCGCCAGGTTGTTTTTGGTCGGCCTCTCTTTCATTTTCCTTCAGGGGTCCAAAGCATAGCTGTTCTTGTGATGGCATCGGGGTCTCTTCTGAGGACATGGCCAACCCAGCTCCAGCGTCTGCCAGCTATGATGGTGTGCATGTCCTCTTGCTTGCTACGAGTAAGCAGATCTTGGTTAGTGATGGTATTCGGTCAAAAGATTCGGTGAATTTTTCTTAGGCATGTTGTGTGAAAAGAGGACAATTTCAACATAGAGTACCAATATTGTTCATTCTGTAACAGAGTGCTAACCTTCAACCTTTGGGTTAATAGTTTTAGGGTTCTTTTCTCCATTTGGGGAGGGTGCACGTTTTTCTACTTTATTTCATATGTATGTAAATGACTCTTTGATCTTTTTTTCCTTTAGATATTTTGATGTTGTCGAGTTTTAATGATAATAAACTACAAAGAAATTTACCTTTGTGTGTTGGTTAGACCCATACCCATTTATAATTAGTTTTTCACGTTTGTGTGTCTTGTGTCACATAGCTATGTGTGTGTAGATTAACTTATCTATTCTTGATAGGGAGATAAAAGCTGTCTTGCACTAAAAGTACAGTCATACGGATAGGCTGAAAGAGATTATCTAATCACTCCAGAGACAGATATTTTTCCTCAATTCTACCACCTATGAAAAAATCTATTTCTATACCTTCTTGCGTATCTGTCGACATCCACTCTATATACTCAGACGGGTCAAATAATACAATTAACCTTCCGTAGGACAAGGAGCTGGTGGAAGAGATGAGGAAAGCAAAACTAGAAATCCTGGCTATAACGGAAACGAAGAAAAAAGGACAAGGAGTCATGGATCTCGATGGCAACACGTTGCTCTACAGTGGTGTACCCACATCTGAAAGAGCTAAAGGGGGCGTGGGTTGCATTGTGGCCAAAAACCAAAAAGATAATATCAAGGGATGGAACTTTGTCTCGGAGCGCATTATGGTTGTAAAACTAAAAGAAGGAGAAACCATAGTCAACCTGGTCATAGTGTATGGGCCAAATGAGGATGAGAGAGCAGAGGCCAAGGAGGAATTCTTCGAGCTGCTTCAAGGGACAGTGGATGACTGCCTAGATGAAATTATCATGCTTGGAGATTTCATTGCCAGAGTTGGAAATGGCCATGCTAGATGGGGTGGAGTTATCGGAAGATATGGAGAAGATACTCTCAATGACAATGGAAAGCGACTCCTTAGATTCTGCAGTGAGCAGAATCTGATCATTACAAACACAAAGTTCCCCCATAAGCGCATACATGCATACATTAGATGTGAACCATCAAAAAATGAGAAATTATGGATCCACTATGCCATAGTTATAAGCTCATTCAAATATGTCCGGGATGCTAGAGTTTGGAGGGGGGCCAGAGATTGGAAGTGATCACTACCTGCTTACAATCAAAAGAACAACTGAAAGAGTTGCTCTGCCTAGGAACGTCCCTACATCACGCAAGAAACTAAGTAAACGAACGGGAGAAATGAGTATTAGGACCTACAAGCTGAGAGAGCCAGAAATTAAGACCAGATATCAGGGGCTTATTGCTGCAGCGGTGAGCAACACAGAAGAACAACCTGATGACTTGGAAATCCTCTGGCTTAAATTCAACGACATCATAAAGACAGCTGCTGCAGAAGCATGTGGTGAAGTCCTACTTGGGAACAAGAGAAAGAGGACACCTTGGTGGACAGAGGAAGTCAAAGAGAAAATAAGAGAGAAGAAAATTGCATGGAAACAATACTTAGGAGCTAAAAACACAGCAGGACAAATGGAGAAATATAGAGAATATGTGATACTCAGAACAGAAGCAAAGAACGAGGTGCTAGCAGCAAAACAGAAGTCCTGGGAAGAATTTGGAGAAAAGCTAGAAAAGGATGCACAAGAAAACCAGAAATTGTTCTATAAGACCCTAAAGAATATGAGGAAGGAAAAACAATGCCCTCTCAAATTTGTAAAGGACAAGCAAGGCAAATTGCTTACTGCCCCGAAGGAAGTAATGAAAAGATGAAAAGAATATTTCTCAGAACTCCTTGATGGTGAGCTTGGTGAAGCATCAGAAATGATAACCACTAGCACAAAAGAGAAAACCAATGGTGGTGAAGATGACATAAAGGTGGAAGAACTGAAGGCAGCGTTGGAGAAAGTCCAGATGGGCAAAGCAGCAGGGCATGATGGTATAACACCAGAAATGGTTAAGTACTCGTACATGGGAGCATCAGGCGACCTATTACTCTTAAGGGTCCTACAGGCATCGTGGTGCAACAAGACCATACCAAAAGATTGGGAGATTGCCATCATAACACCAATTTTCAAAAAGGGTGACAATCGACAATGTGGAAACCGTAGAGGCATATCCCTTCTCAGTGTCCCTGGTAAAATCTAATCTAGAATCCTAGAGCAGAGACTCCAACGCCGAGCTTAGCCACAATTGGTTGATGCCCAGTGCGGATTCTGAGCAAACCGAAGTACTCAAGACCTAATCTTCACACTCAGACAGGTGAGCGAAAAGGCCCTTGATCATAAGAGTGAGCTCCATCTTTGTTTCATAGATCTGGAAAAGGCGTTTGACAGGGTTCCCTGGAGCAAACTTTGGCACTGTTTGGCAAGGAAGAACATTCTAGCTTCTTTGATTCATTCTATACAGAGCTTCTACAAGTCTTGCAGAAATTATGTGAGGACAGCAAACCATAAGTCAGAAGAGTTCAGGACCGCCACTGGTGTAAGATAGGGTGATATCCTGTCACCTTATCTTTTCATACTCCTCATGGACGATGTCATCAAGGCATGTAAGGAGAGAACAAGAAAGTATTCAGTGGGGTACTGGAAGATGAGACAGGTCTGTATTTCAGAGCTGGCATTTGCTGATGATGTTGCCTGATTGCTAAATCAGAGGCACATCTCCAATCCAACCTGCAAGTCTGGAAAGAAGAGCTGGAGAAGAGAGGGATGGTCATAAGCAGCTCTAAAACAAAATCCATGGTGATATCACGAGAAGAAAGAAGACATCAGATTAAGCTGGGAGAACAGGTCCTGGAGCGGGTCGACCACTTTAAATACCTCGGAGCTATTATAGACCGAAAGCGAGGCATCAAAGAAGAGTTGGCCACTCGAAAAGAAGCAGCTGGGAGACTTTTTCAGGCCATAAATCGAGGATTCCTCAGCAGGAGAGAGGTTGGTAAGAAAACGAAGATGGCAGTATACCGCTCCACCTATGTTCCAGTCTTGACGTATGGATGCGAGTCATGAGCAATGACCACAACCCACAAAAGCCATATCCAAACCTCAGAAATGAGGTATCAGAGGAAGGTGGTTGAAGTAACAAGAAGAGACATGGTCCGCAACCAGACGATACGTCAAGGCCTAAAATGCCACTCCCTGCAGATCCAAGTAGAACAGTTCCAACTAAGATGGTTTGGCCATGTCTGCAGAATGGGAGAAGATCGGCTACCACGACAAGCATGGGAAACAAAGAGCCAGGGATCCAGACCCCCAGGACGACCCAGAGTCCGCTAGGAGGACAACATTAGACAATCTTTGAAGGACCGAGGACTAGAATGGATCTAGGCCAGGAGGTAGACAGCCGATAGGATAGTCTGGCGCTCTCTCTTCCAAATCTCTACACCTCACGGTAGAAGGGGAACGACTAAGTAAGTAAGTAAGATATCATGAATGATGGAGATGTTGGATCTTTGTAACAGAGGATGTAATGCCTGATAGTTATAACAGAGAGGGGTATACTTAGATGTGTCACAAAGGAGTGTTTGTCTAAGCTAAGGATGAGTTAAAGTAACTGTTGGGTGAATGAATGAATTATAAAATTGTGAAGGATAAATAAAGTGAGTGCGTTTCACACTTGAAAACGTACAAAGGCATCCAGCTTCCATTATCTAACACAATAAGCCTGTCCTCAAACCCACAAATTCATATCAACATTTACAACTATTTATTAAAACCCACCAACACATTCCTCAAATATACCAACCCATTCCTCAAATATGCCAACCCAATCTTCAAATCTACCAACAAATTTCTCAAACCTACAAACCCACTACTCAAACCTACCAACCCGTTCCTCAAATGTGCCAACCCATTCTTCAAACCTACCAAATCATTCTTCAAACCTACCAAATCATTACTCAAACCTACCAACCAATTCGTTTAACCTACCTACCCAATCCTCAAACCTACCAACTCACTTCTCAAACCTACCAACCCATTCCTCAAATTTACCAACACATTTCTCAAACGTACCAACACATTCCTCAAACTTACCAACACATTCCTAAAACCCATCAACCCAGTCCTCAAACCCACTAACCTTTCCTGAAACATTTCCATAAACTTACTAACCCATTCTGCAAACTTATCAACCAATTCCTCAAACCTACCAACAAGTTCCTCAAACCTACTAACCATTTCCTCAAATCTACCAACCAATTCCTTAAACCAACCAGCCAATTCCTCAAATCTACCAACCCAATCAATTCCTCAAACCTATCAACCCATTCTTCACTACCAATCAATTTTCAAACGCATGAACTCATTACTGAAACCTGTCAACCCATTCCTCAAACCTACCAACCAATTCCTCAAACCTACCAACTAATTCATCAAACCAATCAACCCATTCTTCACTACCAATCAGTTCATCAAACCAACCAACCCATTCCTCAAACCTACCAACACATTCCACAATCTTGCAACACATTGTTCAAATCTACCAACAAATTCCTCAAACCCACCAACCAGTTCCTCAAACCTACCAACCAATTCCTCAAACCTACCAACCAGTTTCTCAAACCTACCTGCCAATTTCTGAAACCTACCAACTAATTCGTCAAACCTTATTCTTCACTACCAATCAATTATTAAAACCTATCTACCCATTCTTCACTATTAATCAATTTGTCAAACCTATAAGCCCATTCTTGACTACCAATCAATTCCTCAAAGCTATCACAACCCATTCCTCAAACCTATCAACCCATTCGTCAAACCTACTAACCCATTCCTAAGCCGAAGACAGCAGCATCTGTAGCAAGGAGTGAATATGTGTTACAGAAAGGAACAAGGCCAGTAGCAATTCCACTGATGGCGATGGCCGTGTACGTAATGACGAGACTGTCGACAATATGCAAATCTGCAACTTTTCCGATGACAATTCGTCCTGCTGTGTTTGCTATTCCTAAGAAATTTGATAAAGAACATTCGTATCAGATAAGTTTAGCTATTCAAGACCTATTTATAAAGAAAATTTGTATCAGATAAGTTTGACTATTCAACACCTATTTATAAAGAACATTTGTATCATATAAGTTTGGTTATTCAACACCAATTTATAAAGAACATTTGCATCAGAAACGTTTGGCTATTCAAGACCTATTACCAAAGAACATTTGGTACTTGTGTCTTTTATCCCCCATTCTGAAATTCAATGACCACACCGGCTTCCATACATTTGCCTGCGCCGGGTTTGTCTATTTGCAATTCGCAAGTAGGGGTGGCAGGATAATTGTGTCTACATTTTCCTTACATTTGCCTGTGCTGGGTTAGTCTATTATGCATTTCGCAAGTAGGGGTGGCAGGATAATTGTGTCAACATAGGACAAGGATCAGTGCGTAGCCCTCTCCACCCAGCCCTCCCCACCCAGCGGCGAAAAGAAATAAAGGATCAAAGCGTAGCGATTTCTTGTCAGGGTACATTTTTGTTGCTTTTGTGGACCCTAAACAGGACCGTGGTGCAGTTTTGTGGGTTTTCTGGGCCCTAATGGATCACTAGTTGTGCCTGCAGCAGAGTTAAGTGACATGTAGAGTCTAATGGACCACTAGTTGTGCCTGTAGCAGAGATAAGTGACATGTAGAGTCTAATGGATGACAGTTGTGTCTGTAGCAGAGATAAGTGACATGTAGAGTCTAATGGACCACTAGTTGTGCATGCAGCAGAGACAAGTGACATATAGAGTCTAATGGACCACTAGTTGTGTCTGTAGCAGAGACAAGTGACATGTAGAGTCTAATGGACCACTAGTTGTGCCTGTAGCAGAGACAAGTGACATGTAGAGTCTAATGGACCACTAGTTGTGTCTGTAGCAGAGACAAGTGACATGCAGAGTCTAATGGACCACTAGTTGTGCCTGTAGCAGAGACAAGTGACATGTAGAGTCTAATGGACCACTAGTTGTGTCTGTAGCAGAGGTAAGTGACATGTAGAGTCTAGTGGACCACTAGTTGTGCCTGTAGCAGAGACAAGTGACATGTAGAGTCTAATGGACCACTAGTTGTGTCTGTAGCAGAGATAAGTGACATGTAGAGTCTAATGGACCACTAATTGTGCCTGTAGCAGAGACAAGTGACATGTAGAGTCTAATGGACCACTAGTTGTGCCTGTAGCAGAGATAAGTGACATGTAGAGTCTAATGGACCCTAGTTGTGCCTGTAGCAGAGATAAGTGACATGTAGAGTCTAATGGACCACTAGTTGTGCCTGTAGCAGAGACAAGTGACATGTAGAGTCTAATGGACTACTAGTTGTGCCTGTAGCAGAGACAAGTGACATGTAGAGTCTAATGGACCACTAGTTGTGCCTGTAGCAGAGACAAGTGACATGTAGAGTCTAATGGACCACTAGTTGTGTCTGTAGCAGAGACAAGTGACATGTAGAGTCTAATGGACCCCTAGTTGTGCCTGTAGCAGAGACAAGTGACATGTAGAGTCTAATGGACCACTAGTTGTGCCTGTAGCAGAGATAAGTGACATGTAGAGTCTAATGGACCACTAGTTGTGCCTGTAGCAGAGATAAGTGACATTCATGTGACATTTCTGTTATGTTCAAATAAAGTCAAAACATCTTTTATAGTTGGACAAGTACCCTAGTATAACTGATGGACCTTTTGAATAGTTCGAAATAGGCGTGCCTCATCAAAATAACGTGTAACATCTAAACAATCATTTGAAATGTCATGACACACAGAAGTTATGGAACACTCATCACATTATTTAGTCTTCATATGAAAACTCTAGCTATTTTTTTAAACATCATTAAATGCGTTTATTTTTTAAATTTTAAAATGTTGTGTTAAAATACACCCAAAGTGTGCATTAACTTTTAAACGGATGACAACAAGAGCTCACCTATGACTGAGATTAGGAAAGCTGCCAGTGACCTCTCAACTCCCAGTGATGTAGTGCGATCAACTAAAAAAATGAATGGAACATACATTCCTAGGAAAGCCGTAAAATTTCCCAGGCAGATCAACGTAAAACTGATGTCTTTGAACAAAGACACATCTGACATCTCACTGAGTACATCTTGCACAGGTCGTGGCAAGCAGCAACAGAGTTTGTTGATACACCTGGAAGGTGTGCTATCCAGTAACTCTGTTTCCACTGGAATAACAGTAATGCTTGTGATATAGCTTTTCATGTCTGGCTGAGAGCGGAACTGTGGGATGTTTGAAACACTTCCGCTGTAGAATATGTCTTTACGATATAGGGGACGTGCCAGATCTTCTTTGGAGATGTGTACAGATCTTAGACTACCCATTTGAAGTCTGCTAGAATGTGTGACAGGAGCAGAGATTTCTAATAACGGAATCAATTCATTGATCATAGCCCGAGATTTATCATTCGGCAATCTGTTGTCAGATTTTTGGGGTGTGTCCTGCCAGGAAAATATTTATGTACAACAATTTTAGGAAATTGAAGCGTCAGTTTTGAAAATAATGAATGTTAAAAAAAAAAAACTCATATGAAACATACACGTATACAGCATTTACGTGTGTTTTTTCTCATACATACTATTCACTATTTCTCTTAATTTATGTGATGTTTTAAAAATTTCAATGATTTTATGCACACAAACTCAAAGATGACAGTAAATATATCCCACCTCCAAAGCTGTAATTACTGATAATTTAACAATGACATTGTTATATTATGTTTGAACATACTGTTTTTGTTTGTTAGTTGATGTAACAATTAAAGTTCCCCTAGTAGCTCTTGCATTAGGGAAGGCCAAGGCAGTGAGGAAAAGAACTAGTCACCCTCACCTCATAAAAAAGCTGGACTTAGAATGGTAAAGTCTCTAACACTTCACTCCCCTATGGCTGTATCAACTATGGGACTACTTATTCTTAATTCCCCGATGTTTCTTTATTATTGTTGCAAATGCATTTTAAAAAACCCAAGACAATCAGTGTTCCATTCATTTTATTGCACCTAATGAAAGCTGTTGGTCAGTTATCATTAATCAGTAATTCATCACATCTTTGACAAATTTATATTCTTTCTGAAAGATATGACAACTTAGTTATAACTGGTCATCTACTTTCATTCTATGCAACAGAGTAAGTAAATAAGTGATCACAGAACTAGCTCAGCACTGTTTGACATTTTTTAATGGGTTGTCCTTGTCCTGATGGCTTGAATGTCCAACACCATGTTTCTTGAATTCTGCTATTCAGTGACTTTCCTCTATATCAGTACCTTTTTATTTCATCCTTCTCTTTTTCATGATCTATCTTTTTTGTTGTTTGTGTTTGGTTTCGTATCCTATTTACATATTTTTTACGCTGCTAGGTTGTTGTGTAATAAATCACTTCCTTTTTACTTAGCTTAACAGCCCGACTACTCCTGCGGATTAATCTCTTCATAGTTTACATCAGGACTATTTATTTTCTTTCTTAATTCATTTTCTTCCTTACATGTCTGCTGTTTGTTGAATTATTTGAGTTAATATTCTTTCGTTCTTTGTTTCGTATTTTTACCTGCTAGTAATTTTTCCTAGCGTTACCCGGGTAATTTTTTTCATCTTTCTATATGACTCATCATACCATTGTTTGATAAATTCATAATTTTTTCTATGCAGTTGCTTTGTCCATTGTTTTTTCCTCTTAACATGTCTATATTTCTTGTCCTTGTTACCTGTGGCTGGCGAAGAGTGAACCCCGAAAAGTCACGTATTTCCTGTGTTCCGTTAAACTGATTCCATACCGTTTTACTTTTTCATTTATATACACAAAAATATTTATAGAATGTTTGATTCCTACATACACAAAAATATTTCTAGAATGTGTGATTCCTACATACACACATTGGGATTCTCGCCGGTTCTAAGGAATTCATGCACTGTGCTGATACCGTTCTTGTGTGATCTAAGGGAGGAGATCGGAGCACTGATGGAGTTGTCTGTGTACAATGAAGATAGTCCTTAATACCATAGCAAACCAATTGATATATTACTATGTAATAGAATGTAAGGAACATTGATATATTACTATGTAATAGAATGTAAGGAACATTGATATATTACTATGTAATAGAATGTAAGGAACATTGATATATTACTATGTAATAGAATGTAAGGGACATTGATATATTACTATGTAATAGAATGTACGGAACATTGATATATTACTATGTAATAGAATGTAAGGAACATTGATATATTACTATGTAATAGAATGTAAGGAACATTGATATATTACTATGTAATAGAATGTAAGGAACATTGATATATTACTATGTAATAGAATGTAAGGAACATTGATATATTACTATGTAATAGAATGTAAGGAACATTGATATATTACTATGTAATAGAATGTAAGGAACATTGATATATTACTATGTAATAGAATGTAAGGAACATTGATATATTACTATGTAATAGAATGTAAGGAACACTGATATATTACTATGTAATAGAATGTAAGGAACACTGATATATTACTATGTAATAGAATGTAAGGAACACTGATATATTACTATGTAATAGAATGTAAGGGACATTGATATATTACTATGTAATAGAATGTAAGGGACATTGATATATTACTATGTAATAGAATGTAAGGGACATTGATATATTACTATGTAATAGAATGTAAGGGACATTGATATATTACTATGTAATAGAATGTAAGGGACATTGATATATTACTATGTAATAGAATGTAAGGGACATTGATATATTACTATGTAATAGAATGTAAGGGACATTGATATATTACTATGTAATAGAATGTAAGGGACATTGATATATTACTATGTAATAGAATGCAAGGGACATTGATATATTACTATGTAATAGAATGCAAGGGACATTGATATATTACTATGTAATAGAATGCAAGGAACATTGATATATTACTATGTAATAGAATGCAAGGAACATTGATATATTACTATGTAATAGAATGTAAGGAACATTGATATATTACTATGTAATAGAATGTAAGGAACATTGATATATTACTATGTAATAGAATGTAAGGAACATTGATATATTACTATGTAATAGAATGTAAGGAACATTGATATATTACTATGTAATAGAATGTAAGGAACATTGATATATTACTATGTAATAGAATGTAAGGAACATTGATATATTACTATGTAATAGAATGTAAGGAACATTGATATATTACTATGTAATAGAATGTAAGGAACATTGATATATTACTATGCAATAGAATGTAAGGAACATTGATATATTACTATGCAATAGAATGTAAGGAACATTGATATATTACTATGCAATAGAATGTAAGGAACATTGATATATTACTATGCAATAGAATGCAAGGAACATTGATATATTACTATGCAATAGAATGCAAGGAACATTGATATATTACTATGCAATAGAATGTAAGGAACATTGATATATTACTATGTAATAGAATGTAAGGAACATTGATATATTACTATGTAATAGAATGTAAGGAACATTGATATATTACTATGTAATAGAATGCAAGGAACATTGATATATTACTATGTAATAGAATGCAAGGAACATTGATATATTACTATGTAATAGAATGCAAGGAACATTGATATATTACTATGTAATAGAATGTAAGGAACATTGATATATTACTATGTAATAGAATGTAAGGAACATTGATATATTACTATGTAATAGAATGTAAGGAACATTGATATATTACTATGTAATAGAATGTAAGGAACATTGATATATTACTATGTAATAGAATGTAAGGAACATTGATATATTACTATGTAATAGAATGTAAGGAACATTGATATATTACTATGTAATAGAATGTAAGGAACATTGATATATTACTATGTAATAGAATGTAAGGGACATTGATATATTACTATGTAATAGAATGTAAGGGACATTGATATATTACTATGTAATAGAATGTAAGGGACATTGATATATTACTATGTAATAGAATGTAAGGGACATTGATATATTACTATGTAATAGAATGTAAGGGACATTGATATATTAGTATGTAATAGAATGTAAGGGACATTGATATATTAGTATGTAATAGAATGTAAGGAACATTGATATATTACTATGTAATAGAATGTAAGGAACATTGATATATTACTATGTAATAGAATGTAAGGAACATTGATATATTACTATGTAATAGAATGTAAGGAACATTGATTTCTGTCTTTGTTTTTCTTATGAACTTAGTCACAATAATAAAAGGGAATCCCTAATGATTAGTTTTGCCCTTGACTTGTTTTTTGTTGTTGTTCCCCTGCCTGCACTAGGAATTGAACCCACTACACCTTGTTTTGACTTACTCAGCTCTCTAATCATAGTTTTATTCATTCTGTCATCCTGAGACTAATTAAGGGGACAGAACCAATGAAAACATATACAGAGACATAGAATAAAAACGAATACAAGTAATGTACCCTTAGATACGTTAGAAGAAGTGATCACTATGATGCTGTGCTTAGACCTGGAAACTCATCACGTAAAAGAAATTACTTCATAAACCACCATCTCACTCTGGAGCCTACTTATGGAACAGCCTTCCACACCACATAAAAAGCCTACCTACACAATATTCATTTAACAAAGCACTTTTCAAACACTTCATCAACACTGATTATCTACCCCCATAGAAACAGCATTTGCCTGTCAATATCTCATGCATAGGTCAACATTTCTTTTCCTCTTCCGCTCGTTTTTTTAAAATATCAATAATTTGTTTTATATCCATGTAATATTATTATATAATGTAATGTATGTGAGAATGTACCCGCATACCACTGTACTTTAGAAATGTGAATCATGAGAATGTACCCGCATACCACTGTACTTTAGCAATGTGAATGTTTTTGTTTGCTTAAATGGGATGATGTATATGAGAATAAACAGATATACATTTTTTTTTTTAAACTGCTCAAAGACTTTTCCTGCCACAGAAGTGCGTAAGAGAGTGTTATTATTATTATTTCATTTTCCACCAAGAATGTATGGATATAAGCGAGAACGTGTTTATGTAATTTTTGTATTGATTATTGATGACACATTCAAAAATACAGATTAATTGTAGACGGTTTGACAGCATGAGTGAGTGTCGGTATACAGAATTTATTTATTTTATTTATTTATTGTTTTGTTTTAATTAATTAATTAATTTTTATTTATTTTTTCCGATTACTATCTTGTTTGTTTAAAAAAAACCTACTCATTTCTTATTATGATTGCATACTGTAAATGAATGCTGTTATGTTAACTCTATAATGTTGCATGCCTTTAAATTAATGCTTAAAGTAACATGTGGGCATGAAAGGGTATAGTATGCAAGATAAGTGAGAATGGAAGGGCAGAATGTTAGACGGGCCTGCGCGCCAATTCTTAACCCTTCGAAAATAAAGTTCCTTCGTTCTCTGGTCCACGTGACTGCAAGCGTTCAGTGAGGGGACCACCAACACAGGTAGACAACCAGGGATTATCAATTTAAATAAGGCTAACTAAAATCTTTCTCATTCTCTTCTATCCAGCACTAGATGGAGCATAGAACAACTACTACAAATTTGCCCTGTTCTAGGAAGTCTGTATCACATTACTTCATGTGCTCTTGTAGTGGTGGTTCATGTCACACATGATGAGGCTCCTAGCTCGTGCACAGACTCACTAGTTGCCACTGACAACATGCCTGATGGAGCAGGGGATTCTATTCTTGCTTCACCTTCACAGAAACTTCTAGAAACTACAGGAAATGTTGTCAACTCCAGATGGTGATAATTCTTAGCTAACAGTTATGTCAGGTCTTTATTTTTCTACTTCTCTCTCTCTCCCCTCTCTCTAATCTCTCTCTCTCTCTCTCTTTCTCTCTGTTATTTTTATTTTTGTGTTGCTTATGTGGGTGACAAAAATAAATCTACACTTAAAACTGATCAGAGAAATGACAAAATTCTACAAAGGAATTCATTTTCAACTTTCACATCAACCTTCAATCGTCTACACAAAATTGGTAATGCCTATATGTTCCTCAGTTTCTGATCTAGTTTTTTTTCTTCATACTGATAACATCCAGAAGCAAGCAAAGAACGACTGTAAACAAAACACACAAATGAAATAAAATATTCTACATCCCTGTCTTTATTTCTCCCAACAAAATGTTTTCTACTTGCAGTGAGATGGCTGCTGAGTTTGTCCTGTATCGTCAACGAGACAGTTGATGTCTTATGTTGATCACTGATCTGTGTGGACCTGACAGTTTCCTGGCCTCTGTCTGCTTTGTCAGTGACTGAGAAAACAGCATAATTATTGCTGTTTAGTCATCTTCACTGTTAACTTAAACTTTAAATATATAACAAAAGCTTAAACTTTAAACATATAACAAAAACTTAAACTTTAAACATATAACACAAACTTAAACTTTAAACATATAACAAAAACTTAAACTTTAAATATATAACAAAAACTTAAACTTTAAATATATAACAAAAACTTAAACTTTAAACATACGGGGTATAAAAAAACTTAAACTTTAAACATATAACAACAACTTAAACTTTAAATAAATGACAAAAACTTAAACTTTAAACATAGAACAAAAACAACAGCTTAAACTTCAATATAAACTGTAATATAAACAACATATAAATCAACATAAAGAAAATAAACAACAATAAAAACAGTGTCATATTCAATACAAACAGAAAGGTAAAGGAACCCGTTACACGCCCATTGAGGCATATTGGGAATATGGTGTTAGGCCCATATTATCTTGACCGTCGGCACACTAGGGGTGATGTGCATACAAACAGTAACATTAACAATATAAACAGCAAAAAAGCAAAATAAACAGTAAGGTAACATAACTAATATAAACAACAATATAAACAGTATACCAAACAATTTGGCAGCAACCCAAACTATATATTTTAAAAACAACAACAACAAAAAAAAAACAACATAAACAAAACAAACACAATTATAATTGAGATAAACAAGAACAAAACAATCAGAATTAAATAACATTTTGTCAGGGGATAAAATAAAAAAACTTTATCCATTAGCACGCTGCATTCTTTGGCGGAAATTTGCACCTGCAGCTGCATTCTTTTTCACAGAGTCCCGTTTTTATAGTGGGTGACTTGTAATGTCTATAGTTTTTGTGTTTCTTGGTCAATTGCTATCATTTTTGGAATTTATATAAATAAATGAATGGTGAATCTGACGATATAAAATTTGTTTGTGTACATGTTAGATGTGTTAGGAAGAGAGGAAAGGAAAGATGAAAGAAACGGGGAAAAAAATTAAAATAATAAAAAATAATTTTTTTTTAAATTTTAAAATTTAAAAAAAAAATTTTTTTAAATAACCAACACACGAAGAGTCCATATCCCTTGCATCTCAATGAAAGTCATTTGACCAACAGACCAATACAAATCAAATGACGATCTTTTCGTTACACCCATCATCAGTAGCAAAGCAACAAACGCTCTCGTCAGCAGGGACATTCGGCCGAAATTCTAAACCTTTCCGATATTCCTAGTCCTAACCCCTAACATTATACATACTAGCAATGCCATTCTACTTTCGTTTCCATCTCAGCCATCAAACATATTCTGAGAACCGATATCAGCGCTTATAAAGACAAAAATCTCATCCCCACCGCATGGCGTCAGAATCCAATAAAATTAGAGCGAAAATGGCCGCGTGTTCGATGCCGATTCATTTCGATTTTAAAAATTTACAAAAAATAAACGCGGATACACCCATCACTTTTTTAAGATCGGAAACGGAAGCTAACTCTCTTGCAAATAACATTACAACTTAACATCCGGTGCTGAAATCACGTGTACACAAGTCCTAATGCTAGAAACGATGAAATCCGTAAGGCGACACATGTCGCCTCCAGCGTTCAGAACATAGGTTTCTGCGGGCGACATGTGTCGCCCGCAGCGTGCTAAAGGTATTAAAAAAACAACAAAATAGTTCAAGGTCACTAAATACTTTCAGTGGTTAGAGCACTGGCTTCCTAGCTCGGTGGTCCATGGTTCGATCCCCAGTTGAGGTGGGATTTTTTAGACCGCAAATGGCTCCGGGGTCAACCCAGCCTCATGAATTAGGTACCAAAGCAACTCTGGGAAGTTAAGGCGGCCGGCGTGATGCTGACCACATCACTCTTAGTGTGCTGATGGTCAAGAAAATATAGACCTAACACCATATTCCCAATATGCCTCAATGGGCATGTAACGGGATCCTTTACCTTATTAAGTACGGTACTTAAAGTGGATAACAAGAAACATTGTCAACTACTTTTTAAGGAGAAAGAAAAAAACTTCTCTAAATTTAGTGCATATCAAAAAGAGAAGACATGGCTTGTATGGAGACTAAATTCTTGTTTAAGACAAACCATTTAGATTATTTATTTTCAACATGTTTTTGTTTCTGTATATTTTCTTCTTGTTTTGTTAAGTTAGCCTTGTGTTGTGTTAAGTATTAATTGTTTCCTGTTTGTTAGTCTGTTATGAAGAATATATTTGTTGACACATTCTGTTTTCTTCTTGTTAAGACTACCCATTTCTATTTTATTTTGGCTTATTCATCTTATAATTCAAACAACTGACTTGAAACGGTCTGCCCACAGGGCAGGTCCTTCGGTCTGGAACTGTCTTGGACAATTAGGTTTCCGGATTCAACAAAGCTGTCTTCTGGAGGTTTATGTCTGTCAGTTTCTGACGACAATGGAATTCTTTCACTGAAAAATATGAACCCAAAAATAAGTGATTCTTGTCATGTATGCTGTTTACAGACTCGTTGAACCAAAAACCTGGATTAGAATTTGTAAATTTCCATATTTAAAAAAAAAAAAATCGCAATATCTGGCAACTTATAAATGAAAATTGTCATTTACTGGTGAATCATGGGATTAATATGAGCCACGGACATTTAGTTATGAGCCACGGACATTTAGTTATGAGCCACGGACATTTAGTTATGAGCCACGGACATTTAGAACGAGAAAAACATCGACATTAGCTAAATGAAATGAGTGAGAAGAGCGATTTAAAAAAAAACATAAAAAGGCATAAGAAAAAACTTCTAGGTTGTAGTGAAATTGACAGAGATACAACGGTAAAATACCTCCAAGGATAACATATAAGGATAAAAAACATAATGCGTAGGCTGCTGATGTACATGATCGCCTAGACCGCGGGTCATCATCCTCCATAATAATTGACTTGCTAGACAGGAGGGGAACGGCGGATCAAAAAGGAAAAAAAATATGACTGGAAAGATTGCGTGAGACTAGAAAGGCTAAGGAGACGCAATTGGGGGGGAAACGGAGAAAAGTCACGTTTCCCAAGTTGACATAAGAAGTAAGCAACTCGACAGAAGGGACCATAGATATGTTACGCCACAGTCGTTTATTGGACGCTTTTGCGCGATACCAAGCCCTTGATTTGAATTCAGCGGCTAAAACGCAGATGTTCGAAATATTACAAAATTTAAAAAGTACTTTTTTCTTAATATTAATGTTAGGAATATAAAAATTAGCTGGCCGGATGGCCCATTCTGAGCAGTGAACTAATATGGTCTTAATTTTACAGACGGATAGATAATATTGAAGATAATGACAAAAGACAGTGTTGTTCACATCATCGACAGACTGTATTGAATCTAAAAGTGTCGCTAATTGCACAAAAAAAACACGACCTCGAGACGCAGGTGTTCAAATCTACGTAGTATGGAAGAGAGGGGTTTTGGGTGGTAGCTGTGTCTAAATATAACTTTTAACGACAAAATTTTGGAGGGGAGAGAAAGGTTGGTTCAAAAATCAAGTACATTTTGTTGAAACACAAGTAGAGACGGACAGACTAACAGATAACCATCCATACTTGACTGAAGCATGACTGAAATGACTTTAGTGTAGGAAATTTGAATTTAAAATAAACCTAGGCAGTGATTGGCCACAGACAATCATATCATTAGCGCTCAGACGCGAAAGTGGGGCCATTCTTCAATAGTTGTTCAGTGATAGACACAGATTTTAAAGTGTGGTGATTTCCATATGAAAGAAAGTGAAAGAAATTTAGGGACGCCATACTATAGCCAGCAGCTCAGCTGAGTTTTGCTAGCAATTCTGTGTTATTTATTCATAATCTGGTAAGATTGAAATTATTTCCTTACATATTTTGAATATTGTTTCATGTTCGAGTGATTTGATACTGCCATATCGAAATCTAGCCTTACAAACAAGTAGGGATTTGCTCTAGACCCCCCCGCCCTAGTCAGGGTCTAGGGACCAACAATGTACATAAACTCCAGCAAGGATTATGCAAGACAGATCAAGTGTTGAGAATAATGAAACATATTACCTATCCTCTTTTAGGGCAGAAAACTAATAAATATTTTTTTCAGAATCTATGGTCTGGGAGGATCTATCTGATGTAAAACCACCATGGTAAATGTGCTGTTTGGTCAGAGAGATCTGACCTGTCTGTATGATGTGGTTGTTGTGTCAGTGTTGTGTCCAGACGTGGGTAGAGAATAGATTTTGACACATGGCCCATACTTTGATTGCAGAGCTGTGAGTTTCTGTTGTCAACAAAGCAGTGTCTATTCAGTTGGTGACTTTACTCGAGTGTATCTGTGCAGTACTTGTGACAGAGACCACCATTATTGCCCGCCAGCACGGAGAGGTGGGACCACAAGATTTCAGCACCAGAGCTACAACTACAAGATGAGTGAGCCTCTGGTCTGCTGGACATTCACCAACGCTGTGTAGTTACTAATACCCCATAAAAATTCCCACCATTTTCTGGACACTGTGTAGTCAATATAGACAGGTGTGATGAGGCCACCCCAACAGCACAAACATTAACTATCCTCCCAAGTAGATGACTACTAGAACATTTTAATAAAACTAACTGGTATAGTACATATATATGTACACTATTGCATTTATGATATAATATTCCATGCATTTCTTTCATGATCTCTAAATCCTTTTAAGTTCTGGTCAACCTAAAAAATTGATCCAGAACAAAATAAATGTAATATAATTCTATCAAAAAAATTTTACACACGTGAGTTAGTTCAGTGTATTTTAACATTTATTATATTATTAGTCTTGTTAAATATCTGTGGGTATATCTATAATCTATTACACCACACTACATATCATAACCCTAGACACTTTACGTAGCCACATTCTTTAAAAAAAATTAAGTGTGAGGTCGTAGTGGTAGCAAGAAAGGCCTTCTGACAATTCTCAAATACATTTTATCTCAGGAGCCTTCACAGCTGGCCTCATACAATTACATTTAGTAATATCAACATCATACAATACCATCAAACACCAATACATATATTGGGGTCTTGTCCGGGGATAACTAGCCCAACAGTAATATTAGGATCTCCTGGTGGGAGAAATAAAAGTAGGGAAATAAATTGTAAAATTTCCTTTAAAATTAAAAGTGTCCCTGCAGATAAAAGTTGGTGAATCTTCACAGCCAGTAATAATTAATTAGTTAACTGGTTAGTTAGAATTAGTTAGACTATAGTCATATAGTAATTAGAAGTACTTAGTGTATTTACTGGTTAGAGATTTATCTTGTATATTATTATATTGCCTAAAAAGTATGGCGGAGCTGGCAAAATTTAGATCAGCTGCTGTGCTCACCGCGAAGGAGATGGGAATGGATGGTCAAATTTTAATTCAATACGTAACGGCTGAATGTGATAAATATATTGAACGGGAAGAAAGGAGATTAGAAAAAGAGGCTGAAAGAAAATTAGAGGCTGAAAGGTTAGCTGAAGAAAAGAGGTTACAAATTGAGGCTGAGACAAAGAGGCTGCAGATTGAGGCAGAAGAAAAACGACAGCAAAGGGAGGCAGAAGAAAAACGACAGCAAAGGGAGGCAGAAGAAAAACGACAGCAAAGGGAGGCAGAAGAAAAAAATTTGACTGCCGAAAGGACCATTTTGTTGAAAAAGACGATGACATAGAGGGGTACCTAGGACGTTTTGAGTTATTAGCTACTACATATGGGTTAGAGAGAGAGAGGTGGAGCTTAAAGCTATCACAAGGATTGAGAGGTACTTCTTATGAAGTATTTGCCAAAATGAACAGGGAAGACCAAGACAATTATGACATGTTAAAGCCGGCTTTGTTATTAAGGTACGAGAAGAATGGTGAATTTTATCGTAAGAAATTTAGAAATGCCAAACTGTTGTCTGGGGAGACATACCACCAATTCTCTGCTAGACTAGAAACCTATTTGGAGAAATGGACGGCTCTGGGGAAGACCCAAGATCTTAAAGAAATGATCATGATTGAGCAATTGAGAGAGTCCATGGCTCCAGACATGAGAAAATTTCTCATGGAACAAGGTGCAGAGAAGTTGGGGGAAATTTTAAATGTTGCTGAGAGGTATCAGGCAGCTCAGGCAGAGGTAAGTGGTGCTAAAAAGAAGCACATAGACAATTTTAAAGCTCCACAGCAATTTAATAAATTTGATAATAGAGAGCAGGGAAATAAAGGTAGGACAAACTTTGAGCGGCCAAGAAATGACTATCGCGACAGAAACTCACAGTTCAATGACCAAAAGTTCAATGAAAGAAAACCGTTGAACCAAGGAAAAAGATGGTGTAAATGGTGCAAGAAGGATAACCATAACACCGAATTTTGTAGAAGGAAACCTTCAAACATTGCTGCAATGAAGTCGGGGACGCAAAGATTAAAGGTTAATCCTAAGGGACAACAGGAACCTTATCACCCCCCAGTTTGTGAGGATGTTATTTGTAATGGGGTCACCATAAGGTGCCTTTATGATACAGGTTTGGATTATGATTCAGTTGTGAAGTCTAGCCTAGTGGACCCAAGTCAGTATACCACAGAAACAGTGGAAATACAAGGGGCGACTAAGGACATACCACTCATGACACTTCCCATCGCAAGGATAACGGTGAAAACTCGCTATGTGGAAGGAGAAATCAGAGCAGCAGTGATAGATGAACCAATCTACCCTCTGATATTGGGGTGTAGATACGTCTTCTTGGGGAATCCCGAGAAACCTGTGATCATGGCGACAGTGCAGACCAGGTCACAGAAGAAGGAGGAAGAAGGTGAACCTATAAATGCTCATCCAGAGGAGATGAGGAAGGCGCAGGCTGAGGATAGGACACTCAAGCCCTGTTTTAAAAAATTGCCCAAATGCCACACACCTCCGAGCAAGGGGGAATATTTCATGAAGAACAAACTCTTATACAGGAAGGCCGGAACTGGAACAAATGGTCACAACCAGCTGGTTCTTCCCACTTCATATAGAGATAAAGTGATGGAACTCGGGCATGCGATTCCCTTCAGTGGTCACATGGGGATCAGCGCCACAGGACAGCGTATAGCTTGTCATTACTTCTGGCCAGGGATAACGGAGGATATAAAAAGATATGTCAAATCCTGCCCAGAATGTCAAAGGGTAGCTCCAAAGCACTGGACTGCTCCTGCAACTCTAGGGGAAATGCCCATAGTGGGAACACCTTTTGAGAGGGTTGCAGTGGATATTGTAGGACCTCTCACTCGGACCAAGAGGAGGAACAGTTACATCCTTACTCTGGTGGACACTTGTTCTATGTGGGGAGAGGCGGTAGCCCTGCCATCAATTGATTCAAAACATGTAGCAGAGGCACTACTTACAATATTTACCCGATTAGGATTCCCGCATCAAATCTTGACGGATAATGGTTCTCAGTTCAAGGGGAAACTAACGGAAGAAGTTTTTAAGCTATTTCAAGCCAGGCACTTTCATTGTAGTCCGTACCATCCACAAGGGAACGGCCAGGTAGAGAGGTTCAACGGGACTCTCATTTCTATCCTGAGAAAGCTGGCACACGAAAAACCGGATCTGTGGGATCAATTCCTGCCCGCCGCATTGTTTGCGTACCGGGAGGTACCACATAGTTCAACCGGGATGGCTCCCGCAACTCTGCTATTTGGGAGACCAATAAAAGGTCCTTTAGAAGCTTTATTAAGGACCTGGACAGATGAGAAGGCGGAAGAGACTGTTACCTCATCGTATCAATATGTGAACGAACTGACCACTCGTTTGAAAGCTGGATGGAAACTGGCAAATGATAATTTGAAACAAGCCAGGAAGAAACATGCAGCATATTTTAATAGGAAGGCAAGGGACAGGGAACTGGCAGTCGGAGAGAAGGTGCTGCTTCTACTACCCGGAAGCCAGAATAAATTACAAATTGGTTGGCAAGGTCCATATACGGTTCTAGAGAAGGTGTCTAGAACAAGCTATAAAATTGACAAAAAGGGGAAGGAAAAAGTTTATCATGTAAACCTGTTAAAGAAGTATCTGGACAGACCACTCCAGGAAAGCACCCCCTTATTGACCTTAGCTATTGCAACCCAGATGCAAAAAGAACCACTCACCTCACATGAATACCCATTACATCCTTGTGAAACAGCAGCACAGGTAAAAGTCAGTAAGCACCTGACTAAAAACCAGAGGGAGAGAGTTCAACAAGTTCTGGAGGAACATACAGATGTATTAACAGATAAACCAGGCCATACAAATTTGCTACAGTATGACATGAAACTGGTAGACTCAAACCCAATCTGTATGAGAGCCTATTCTATTCCGTTCGCGAAGGAGAAGGCATTGAAGGAAGAAATAGAGTATTTGTTGAAGGAGGGGATTATTTCGCACAGTGAATCATCTTTTAGTTCTAGTGTCGTTTTGTTGAGAAAACCGTCTGGGGAACACAGACTGTGCATAGATTACAGGAAACTGAATGCTGTCACAGAAGGACAAGTGGATCCATTACCAGACACCAAACAGTTATTTGCCAGACTGAACAAGGCAAAATACTTTTCAAAGGTGGATCTGAGTAAAGGCTATTACCAGATCCCAGTGAAGCCTGAAGTGAGACCTTATTTGGCTTTTAGCACTTCGGATGGACATTATGAATTCAATATGCTACCATTCGGACTGAAAAATGCTCCGAGTGTGTTTTCAAGGATGATGCGAAAATTGTTGGATCCCCTGAATAACCCATGTATCACGAATTTCATGGATGATATTCTCGTCGCCACAGAGACATTTGAAGAACACATTGAAGCTCTGGAGATGTTGTTTGATAGACTTCGGGAGGCGAACTTAACTGCTAGGCCAACAAAATGTTGTATTGGATGCAAAGAGTTGGAATTCTTGGGACATACTGTATATCAGGGTAATATGACCCCTGATCCTAAGAACTTGGAAAAACTGCAGAGAGCACCTAGGCCACAAACAAAAAAAGACGTGCGATCATTCGTGTCGTTATGCGGATTTTATCAGAAATACATCAAAAATTTTAACGCTATATGTGCTCCTCTGACTGATTTGACTCGCAAGGGACTTCCAGATAAAATTATTTGGACTGCACAATGTGAACTAGCGTTCCAAGAGTTAAAGGAAAAACTCACTAGCAAGCCTATTCTCAAACTGCCTGATTTGACACAGGACTTTGTCTTAAGAACCGATGCAAGTAATGTAGGACTCGGAGGGGCTTTGTTGCAAAGATCAGCTTCACCTGATGGGGAACTTAAACCAGTCGCTTATGCAAGCCGCAAATTGAATAAGGCGGAACAAGGATACTCCACAAGCGAAAAAGAATGTTTAGCATTAATCTGGGCAATAAAGAAGTTTCAAATCTATCTGTATGGTAGGACTTTTGTGGTGGAGACGGACCATCAGCCTCTCGTGTTCTTGTCTCAGGCTAAGCATGAAAACGCAAGATTGCTGAGGTGGTCTTTGTTGCTTCAACCTTATCAGTTTAGTATCCAATATATCCCAGGCAAATTGAATGTCGGTGCAGATTTCCTCAGTCGGCACCCCTGTGATCAAAATTAGAGTAGCGGCAGACGTGAGGAGTAATTTTACCTATGTGTATCGCTGGTGTTGGAACTTGCCATAGGCATGTTTTCAAGTGGGGAGATGTGTAGTGAAATTGACAGAGATACAACGGTAAAATACCTCCAAGGATAACATATAAGGATAAAAAACATAATGCGTAGGCTGCTGATGTACATGATCGCCTAGACCGCGGGTCATCATCCTCCATAATAATTGACTTGCTAGACAGGAGGGGAACGGCGGATCAAAAAGGAAAAAAATATGACTGGAAAGATTGCGTGAGACTAGAAAGGCTAAGGAGACGCAATTGGGGGGGAAACGGAGAAAAGTCACGTTTCCCAAGTTGACATAAAAAGTAAGCAACTCGACAGAAGGGACCATAGATATGTTACGCCACAGTCGTTTATTGGACGCTTTTGCGCGATACCAAGCCCTTGATTTGAATTCAGCGGCTAAAACGCAGATGTTCGAAATATTACAAAATTTAAAAAGTACTTTTTTCTTAATATTAATGTTAGGAATATAAAAATTAGCTGGCCGGATGGCCCATTCTGAGCAGTGAACTAATATGGTCTTAATTTTACAGACGGATAGATAATATTGAAGATAATGACAAAAGACAGTGTTGTTCACATCATCGACAGACTGTATTGAATCTAAAAGTGTCGCTAATTGCACAAAAAAACACGACCTCGAGACGCAGGTGTTCAAATCTACGTAGTATGGAAGAGAGGGGTTTTGGGTGGTAGCTGTGTCTAAATATAACTTTTAACGACAAAATTTTGGAGGGGAGAGAAAGGTTGGTTCAAAAATCAAGTACATTTTTGTTGAAACACAAGTAGAGACGGACAGACTAACAGATAACCATCCATACTTGACTGAAGCATGACTGAAATGACTTTAGTGTAGGAAATTTGAATTTAAAATAAACCTAGGCAGTGATTGGCCACAGACAATCATATCATTAGCGCTCAGACGCGAAAGTGGGGCCATTCTTCAATAGTTGTTCAGTGATAGACACAGATTTTAAAGTGTGGTGATTTCCATATGAAAGAAAGTGAAAGAAATTTAGGGACGCCATACTATAGCCAGCAGCTCAGCTGAGTTTTGCTAGCAATTCTGTGTTATTTATTCATAATCTGGTAAGATTGAAATTATTTCCTTACATATTTTGAATATTGTTTCATGTTCGAGTGATTTGATACTGCCATATCGAAATCTAGCCTTACAAACAAGTAGGGATTTGCTCTAGACCCCCCCCGCCCTAGTCAGGGTCTAGGGACCAACAATGTACATAAACTCCAGCAAGGATTATGCAAGACAGATCAAGTGTTGAGAATAATGAAACATATTACCTATCCTCTTTTAGGGCAGAAAACTAATAAATATTTTTCAGAATCTATGGTCTGGGAGGATCTATCTGATGTAAAACCACCATGGTAAATGTGCTGTTTGGTCAGAGAGATCTGACCTGTCTGTATGATGTGGTTGTTGTGTCAGTGTTGTGTCCAGACGTGGGTAGAGAATAGATTTTGACACATGGCCCATACTTTGATTGCAGAGCTGTGAGTTTCTGTTGTCAACAAAGCAGTGTCTATTCAGTTGGTGACTTTACTCGAGTGTATCTGTGCAGTACTTGTGACAGAGACCACCATTATTGCCCGCCAGCACGGAGAGGTGGGACCACAAGATTTCAGCACCAGAGCTACAACTACAAGATGAGTGAGCCTCTGGTCTGCTGGACATTCACCAACGCTTTGTAGTTACTAATACCCCATAAAAATTCCCACCATTTTCTGGACACTGTGTAGTCAATATAGACAGGTGTGATGAGGCCACCCCAACAGCACAAACATTAACTATCCTCCCAAGTAGATGACTACTAGAACATTTTAATAAAACTAACTGGTATAGTACATATATATGTACACTATTGCATTTATGATATAATATTCCATGCATTTCTTTCATGATCTCTAAATCCTTTTAAGTTCTGGTCAACCTAAAAAATTGATCCAGAACAAAATAAATGTAATATAATTCTATCAAAAAAATTTTACACACGTGAGTTAGTTCAGTGTATTTTAACATTTATTATATTATTAGTCTTGTTAAATATCTGTGGGTATATCTATAATCTATTACACCACACTACATATCATAACCCTAGACACTTTACGTAGCCACATTCTTTAAAAAAAATTAAGTGTGAGGTCGTAGTGGTAGCAAGAAAGGCCTTCTGACAATTCTCAAATACATTTTATCTCAGGAGCCTTCACAGCTGGCCTCATACAATTACATTTAGTAATATCAACATCATACAATACCATCAAACACCACTACATAGGTTAAACTAATTGGAAATTTTATACAGAGCATTACAACAGTAGGTCGTCTGATAATCAGATGTAATGTCTCACATCAGACAATTTTTTGACACTATCTACCTTCTTTACCAGTGGCGTAACAACCGCCCTAGTGGATCGGGCACGTCCCTGGGGTCCCTGCAATGAGCGGGCCCTGGAACATAGTGGTAGGAAAGGACCTTCGGCTTGATATACATACTTCGTGTTACTGTATTAAAGTCATAGCATGTTCCAGTTTCTCATCCCCCTACCGGAAGTTTTCCTCGGTTTGTCAGAAGGTTAAGTTCTCCAGTTATCTCAAGTTAACATCATGTGCCCGGGGGGACCATTACAATTTAGTAACGCCACTGTTCTGTACGATGTACAGGGGTGGGTCCACGTAGGTCGAGGCTCTCAATGTTATCCTTTAGTTGTTCTTGTTGTGTTTTCTTGTTTCTGTTGTTGTTTTTTTTTTATTTACTGCTTGCACTGAGAACTGAACTCACGCCACTTTATTTCCATTTACTCACTGGCTCTTTGCTCCTGGCGTTATCCATTCTGTCAGCCAAGGCCGCCCTTATCAAGACATATATAAAGGACACATGAAGACATATATTGACATACAAATAATAACTTGGTTTGGATTCTTTATAATGATTTTATTTGTTTGTGTGAATGTATATATATATATATAACATACCAAGCTTCGTCTGTTTAACTCAAATGTTATCTCAGTGTTAACATACGGCTGTGAGAGTTGGAAAATAACAAAATCATTGGAGAACAAGCTGAATACATTCGAGAACAAATGTCTTAGAAAACTCATGAACATCAGTTGGAAAGAATTCAAGACTAATCGACAAATAAGAGAATACTCTAGGCAGAAATATGTCTCCAACTATATAAGGAAAAGACGATGGTCATATATCGGTCATGTCCTACGAATGCAAAACAACAGAATACCACTACAGGCGCTCACTTGGGTTCCTGAGGGTAAGAGGAAAAAAGGAAGACCAAAAGAAACACTCAGAAGAACAATAATAAGAGAAGGAAGAACGTTGGGCCTAAATAATGTGCAAGAGTTAAGAGGAGTGGCGTCACAACGTACAACCTGGAGAGCACTGGTTTCTGCCTTATGCGCCGTGTTTGGTGCTTAAAGAATTTATTATTATTATTATTATTAATATATATATATATATATATATATATATATATATATATATATATATATATATATATATATATATATATATATATATATATATATATATATATATATATATATATATATATACTCGTATATATTGGATCCAAAAGAAACATATCACCTACAGCTAGAAGGAACTAGCAGCTGACAACGACCCAATAGAAAGTGAATTCAGGGCGTGCGGGACACCCATCATCAACAGAATGTAATGCTGTCACAATCACTAGTTAAGGACGAAAAAAAGACAGATTAAATTACCTGCCCTTCTTGTAACCATCTGCTTCATTGTCACCCCTTGTTACCATGGCAACACTGGGCAGCGAGCCCATATCAGAATCTGTCTCCTGAAGGCGCTTCTCTCTGTGATCCTTGGCTGCCATGACACGTTCTTGGATCGTCCTGCTGTCTCCAGCAGACAATGTGACAGCACTGCTCTCAGAGATGGACCTGACAGATATAGACAAAGTGAACTTTATTGATGAAGTGATGGATGTGATGTTAGGGATAATCATAATGATGATAGTGGTAGTAGTGGTGTTGATAACGGTGATGTTAATTGTGATCCTGATGATTATTGCAATAATGATGATAATAATGGTGATGAAGAAGATGACAATAATCATGATGATAATGATGACACCAGGGACGATGACAGTGGTGACAGTAGTGAAAATGCCAGTCACGATGATCACAAAGATAGTAATAAAGATATAGATGATTTTAACGATGTTAATGATGATGACGATGATGATTGAGTGAGATGACTGGAACTGACGACATCAACTGTGTACTGTATTTCATCACAGGTAACATATAACTGTAAAGATGAACATCTGGACCACCTACCTGTTCCTAAACCGTGCAGATTCTTTCAACCTGTCCACCAAATTTTTGGCTCGTGGCTGCTTGTAGCTGTTGATGTTGTTGGACTTGGCAGTAACGGGTTTAGCTTCCAGAGGTCGCATCAAAGATCCACAAACACAACCCTTATGAGAAATTCGGTCGTCAGAAATTATCATTACTTTTTTGTTATTTACACACATCACACCGTTAATGACCCTTTGTCAGTGTTCTGAATTCTTTAGTTTTTCTTCGTTACTGATAACTAATTGCATGCTATGTTCACACAACAGTGTAGAATAAGAGAGAATAGTTGACTATAGCATGATTTGTTGATATAATGGTGCAGAATAAGAGAGACTAGTTAACTATAGCATGATTTGTTGATATAATGGAGCAGAATAAGAGCGTATAGTTAACTTTCAGATGATGATGGCAGCATACAAAACATTGTCTTTACATTCTTTTTGGTCTGGTGCATGAACAATTTCACATATTCAGATCAAATGAGTTGCCATCTCCACATCGAATGTCGGCTGCAATAGAGCTCCAATGTTTACTGTCTTTGTCTTGATGGTACACTCATTCTGATAGACTTCTTCTGTCCATCTCTTGGTGTTATCTTCCCACTTATATCGCTTCTTCCCCATGCACGTTTGCCGTCAACTTTTCCTTCCACTATATTGTTCTAACTTAGATTTCATTCATTATAATTATTTTTTTTCTCATTCCTAGCTTCTTTGTGACTTCTGTATGTGCTGTCTTCTCTTTCTATGAGTTGCGCTCCATCAAACAATCTACTTTGTTATGCGAGACAAATACAGCATATTTGTTTTCTAAATTTGGTCGCTTTAGTACTGCTTTATGCCATCTTCACTTTTGGACAAAATTGATCTCAGGTGATAAATCGATATCCCATAGTTTAATCCCCATGACTCATAAGGAGCAAACACGAACATGATGATGATGTGTCTAATATTTTAACCCGCCTAGAAATGTTTCATGCTGAAATTAATTTCATACGGTAAATATGGTCGTCTGCTAGCAAGACATGTTTGAGAAATAAAATAGGTGACAGGTGTGTTCTTACATTAAACATGATAGCAGCAATAATCAGTAATGCCCCCTGCCAGCTGAACTCTGTCAAGAGAAACTCGCTCAGGGGAGGAAAGATAAAGGTGCCCAGACCAGACCCGCACACAGCCAGACCTGTAGCGAACGCTCTTTTCGTATCGAAATAGTAGCCAACACTGACAATACATGGGAGGTAAATCATGCCTAGTCCAAAACCTAAGGGAGACAAACAATGTAAAGTAAAATTTAGCCTTTTTAATATAACAAAATGAAGAAAAAAAAACATTTTGTGACATGGTACTGTGTTAATATTTTGTGCATAAACATATCTGCGTATTTCTTTCTTTTTTTTTTGTATACAAAAAGATACGAAATTTAACAACTGGCTAACAAATGTACGCTAGTCGTAGACACAAACATTTTATATTGTAAACGGCCCAGTAGTTCTTGCATTAGTCGGACACAATGAAGTTAGTAATGAGTCGATGGGATCGTTCGATCACGTGATCAGACAGCACACCGATCAGACCTACGGGTTACATCCACTGATCGCAATATAGTTAAAATGGTCCGAAATAAACCAAGCGCCAAGAAGAGGAAAATATACACCAGCCCACCAGCGATGAACAACAACCATCTTCTTCTTCCATCCTTAGCCATCAACCGGCAAAGCAGTATGTGGCCAGTACGCCTAGTGGCGTCTTAGGGCAACAACAAATTGATCAATCTATCGCTGTTTCCACCACGCCTAGTGGCGTCTTTGTGGAACAAAAACAGACCAAACAATCTATCATTGTTTCCGTAATCAGATTGGTTGGCAAGCAGGTGATCAGCCCACTGTGCGAAGTTTTTACGGGATGGGGTAAACAGCCCCATGCCCATACCCTCCTTAGTCGCTTTTTACGACATGTGTGGTCGGGTGCAGTGTTACTATTCTTTGCTCCCCTTTCGGGCCCCGGTAACACACGGGTGATGAACAACAACCATGAGTATAACAAAACCATAAACAGCCACCCGGAGAGAACAGCCGACCCATCTTCAAACACTAAGAAGGAGGTGAAAGAGACAACTCTTCAACACAGACAGGTACAAGCACAAGAGGAAGACAGAAGAGCAGAAAAGCAAGACGTCATCTCCCAGCTTGCTGCTGATGAGAGGACAATAACATCAGAACTGAAAGAGTTAGACCCAGAAGATATCGCGGAGACAATTATAGACGCACTATACAGAATGTGTGAAGACGGAGACGAGTTCCTTAGTCTCTCTCCAACATTACAAGAAGCAATATTAGAAGTAGCTCCTGGCGTACCAATAGCAGATATAGAGATACGCCGGAACTCAATGGAAATCAACCAAGTGTCCCACGGTGATCAGAAGATGCAGAATTATGCAGACGAGGAAAGTGTACCGAGCCTAAAGACAGATACACGGCCAGTGGTGGCAGATGGGAGATGCCGCTCAGGCGAACTACAGAAAAGCATTCACAAGGAACTGGAACAAGACCACAAAATAAAAATTACGCAGTTGTCTGGAGAAGAAGCCACCCTCAGGGCACTCCCGGACGACAAAGTAATCAATGTCCTGGAGAATGTTGTAGGCAAAAGAGGCGTAATAAGTATCAGAAGGCACCAACAGGGAGTGACACTTGCCATGAATGATACGGAAAAGACTAAATCGTTGATGACTGCTCTGGCGTCCGGGCCTAAAGAATTTCAGCTACCACACCGGATCAAAATCCAAGCAGAAATCCACATAGAATTCAAGAAAGTAGTCATCAAAGGGATAGACACCAGCTTGTCAGACGCAGAGACCCTCAGCTGCATCCAGACCGAAAACCCTCTGTACAGAATCACACACGCCGAAAGGCTAAAGTCCTGGAACGAAGAAGACACCAGACTGATAATAGTGACTGTACAAGGGAAAAAAGTTCCAGAAAGCATCACTATTCAGAATAGACCCCGAAGAACACATGCCTACATCCCGCCAGTGATGCAGTGTTCGAAGTGCCAGGGATTTTCACACACAAAGAACACGTATAGAAAAGAGATGGTCTGTAGATACTGTGCGGGCAGCCACGAATACAAAGACTGCCCTAGGCCACAAAAAAAAAAAAACCTCAACTACCAGGCGCCAAACAAAAATAGAAAATGTACGAAGTGCCTTGGAAATCACGGAGCACGATACCGTGGGTGTCCCGAATACCAACAAACAAGGCAAATAATTACAGTGGCCATTGGAAAGGGGGAATCGTATCAAGAGGCAAAAAACAGAATGACAGCAAGTACTCTAGGTAATAAATGCCAAGACAGTCTTACGGACAGGTCAGACAGCTCACGACTGAGGTGAGAGATCTGAAACAACAACTGCAAAAGGAGAGAGAAAACCGTCAGGACACAAAAAACAGAGCCTCAACTACTAGATATGAGGAAATCCCTGATAGCTCGGTGTCGCAGATATAGTTGATGGTGCACTCCAATTGTTGGAGAATGAGAACCCAATTGTCGCATAAAGAGTTTTGTATAGTAAGGAAGATGTGTAGAAATCACATAGACCTTTAGACACTAGTTTTCACAGATGTGAGCTAGTGTTGAGGGAAAGAGTTAACAGAAGGGCACAGGTTGGTGTCAGTGATTCTCTCACCTTTTAGACTACCAACTCTTGTATTTTTCTGGCGACGACTAAATCTTTTTGAAGATGAACTAGTACTAACAGGTAATACAAGGAGGGTTGAGTATGTTTTTTCTAAACAGAACATACAATCTACTAAGTCAAACTCAGAATGATGGTGAGTTACAGAATGTACATAATTACTTTAATTACAGTGGAAGATAAAAAAATCAATGTTGACATATACTTTGAAAAGAAATACTAGGAAATTTAGAACTGTCAGTGTCTTTGGTTCAGATAAGAATAAGAGGCTATTTTCCTCACTGACGAAAGTTTATTCCTATGGCTATTTCTTGGAAAAGTGAATTCTGATTTTGGTCTGGGTTTTACGTAGACTTATCTGCTTGGACTTCTCCTGGTTGTCCCAGTAGGTAGGAGTTAATAATAATAATAATAAATTCTTTAAGCGCCAAACACGGCGCATAAGGCAGAAACCAGTGCTCTCCAGGTTGTTCGTTGTGACGCCACTCCTCTTAGCTCTTGCACATTATTTAGGCCCAACGTTCTTCCTTCTCTTATTATTGTTCTTCTGAGTGTTTCTTTTGGTCTTCCTTTTTTCCGCTTACCCTCAGGAACCCAAGTGAGCGCCTGTAGTGGTATTCTGTTGTTTTGCATTCGTAGGACATGACCGATATATGACCATCGTCTTTTCCTTATATAGTCGGAGACATATTTCTGCCTAGAGTCTTCTCTTATTTGTCGATTAGTCTTGAATTCTTTCCAACTGATGTTCATGAGTTTTCTAAGACATTTGTTCTCGAATGTATTCAGCTTGTTCTCCAATGATTTGTTATTTTCCAACTCTCACAGCCGTATGTTAACACTGAGATAACATTTGAATTAAACAGACGAAGCTTGGTATGTATATTCAATGATCGTAATTTCCAAATGTTAGATAATCTATTGAAGGCGCTAGCTGCCAAAGCAATTCTAGTATGGATTTCTCTTGTTTGTGTCACCATCCTGAGTCATTTTACTGCCTAAATAATTGAAACTTTCAACTTTCTGTAGTTTTTCCCCGTTCAAGATGATATCAAAGGTCTCGTTAGAAAAGTTCATAGCTTTAGTTTTAGAGGCATTTATTTGGAGACCAATTTTAACCGAGAGATGACACAAATTATTTATTGCTTCTTGGGATTGTCTTGGTGTTGAACTTAAGAATGCTACATCATCTGCGAAATCCAGGTCCCCCAGGAATTTTCCATTTGTCCATTTTATACCCAATTGTTCATTGTGGGTATAGTTTCTCATAACCCAATCAATAGCTATTCCAAAAAGTAGTGGTGCATAATACAGCCTTGTTTCACCCCTGTTTCTACTGTAAACCATTCTGTATTCCCTTTATTTGTTCTAACACAACATCTTGCATTGTCATATAGCGCTTTGATTATATTCACATATTTTGTTGGAAAACTATAGATTGTAAGTATCTTCCACAATGATGGGCGGTGTAGACTATCAAAGGCTTTTTGAAAATCGACGAAGGAGATAATACGTGGCAATTGCCTTTCCACTGAATCTCCTATATTTGTTGTCAGTGTGAATATTAGATCAATACATGATCGTTTCGGCCTGAAACCCGCTTGTTCTTCTCTGATCTTTTCGTCAGCATGCAATTTAAGTCTTTCTAACATCATGCAACATAATAATTTTCCAGGTACTGATAATAGAGATATACCACGCCAGTTATTACAGTCTGATAGATCACCTTTCTTCGGTAACTTTACAATAATACTGTCTTTCCATTGTTGTGGTGGTTGTTCTTCTCTCCATACTTCATTTAATATCTAAAATTCTCAAGAGGTTGTTGTCATTAACTGCTTTAATCATTTCCCCTGAAATTTCGTCAACTCCAGCAGCTTTAAAATTTTTTAATCTTTTAACGGCTTGTTTGATCTCGTCCAGCGTGAATTCATCGCAAGTTATTGGCAAAGTGGTTGTGGATGTTTCATTATTAAAATCAGGTGTTACTGTTGGTGGTGGTCTGTTTAGCACCTCCATGAAGTGCTCAGCCCATCTCTTCATTAGGTAGGAGTTACCAACTGGATAATGTGCTTCAGTTGAGCTACAGTCCAAGAGATGACTAGGCTGTTCGTTCACCTGGTTGTGAAGTTGCGTTATGCTGTTCAGGTGCTGACGCGGTGTTGGAGGCTTATATGCTGTAGACTGCTCAGGGTTGCTGACTTGTGATCACCGCTAGAGGGTTTGAGATGTAAGCACTAGTTCTCTCCGTAGCATAGAGCAACTAGGCGGTTTACTCGCAACAATTTACAGCAATCAAAATCCAGAAACTGGCTAGGATTCTGCAACTGGGCTGTGGAAGACAATACAGGCAATCACAATCTTCTGTTTTTATACAGATATATTAACTACAGCCACTCTGGACATTTCGTCTCAGAATGGTGCCTAATAATATATTTACCTGAAACCGTAACGTCAGTCTTTTCCCTTAAAGGCGACTGTCCATTTGTTTACAAATTCCTGTCTAGCGGTAGTCTCACAATCAGGTCAGGTCAGTCAGGTCAACCTTTGTTATAAGCAGACGCCTGGCCGTGTGCGTTCATGCGTGACGGCATTGGAGGAATATTTAATTCACTCGTCCATTGAACAACATGGTTCTTCTCTCGTTCACAACAGCTTTTTTTCATCACATTCCCAAAATCATTAGAATGTAGTACTTTCCCATATCAGCCAGTACTTACATCATTATAATGCATCAATAACATTCATAATACATAAATGCAAAATAGCTTTCAATCTAATGTAAAGAAATAAAAACCACAATATTAAGTATTTCACACTTTACATCAATTAACTAATCCCTTGATATTAGAGTTAGCTAATTAAGCGAATACTGAGAGTTTGCTTACCGCTCAGGACTTTATCCGCAGCTTAAGAAATAGAACTTTAGTAGCGTTTACTCTCAATCACATATACTTGTAGATATGAGGTAAGTTGAGGCTTCTCTTCTATAAGCGTGCGTTGTCTTCCAACGGTTAATCAGCAAGTGATCTTAAAACTCAGCGTTTGTTCGCATGAAGTTAAAACATTTCCTGATTCCCACGCCAAGAGTTAATTATTTCCCGTCTCTTGCTTAGACACGTACCAAGATTTATCGTGGCGGTCTCCAGTTAACCACTGAACACTGGAATATGATACTCTGAGAACCACTGTCGTTTCGACTAAGCGAATAAATCGTATAGACGTCCCTAAAGAAATCTCTTTAAGGGCCTTAGTTGAAGAAGATAGAATTTGGATAGTATGACAGGACTATTAGTGAAGACTTGAAAAACAGCTAAAGAAACGATCGCAGGTGCAAATATTTTCGTAGAGAAAACAGACAAAATGTGAAGGAATAGAAAAGTAAGGAATTAAAAAATAATCTAGACGAAATCTTCGAGCACTCTGTGACACTCGGAAAGCGCGAAACAATTCATAAACGACATGACAATAATACACAAAGACATGAAAAGAATTCAGCAGCAGGTAGAAGAAGATGTCAGAAAGCTGATAGAGCTGAAAGAGGGAAACGAAGAACTACTCAAAAGACTAGAGGCAGAAAGAATGGCTATTGAAGAAATTACATCTAACACACGAGAAACTAACACGAACGACCAATCAGACGAAGAAGTCATCGAGGAAACGCTAGAAAAGCTACTCCCAACAATAATAGAAAAAGCGCTATTTCAGATACAGGAGAAAAGAAAGACACAAGAAACAGAAACGAGGAGGGCAAAAACACACAAAACCACACAAGCCAGATAGTGAGGCAGGATATGAAATACATTATGGAACACGCCACGGCAACATGAACAGACAAACAACGAAGAGAATCCAGACAGTCAGCTAGTGGTCCTTTTTTAGGACCAGTCCTTTTCAGGACTAACAACCGGCCAGCATCGAAGAACCTAACGCACAATATACCCCAATTATAACCACTTCGGTTGAACAGGGTATAACTGTAATATAATCGACGAAAGAACGAACTAATAATGAGTTTTTGCAATTATTATTTGTGAATGCGCTTAAAAATTACTGCTGCTAGATGTATCCGCTTTCTCGCTTCTCGGCCTTCAAAGTGTCTTAGCCAGGGCCGAGATCACAAATATTACACAATAAAGTCAATAGACCTCACTTTGAGCCCCAGAAGGGGTAATTTAAAAAAAAAAATTAAAAATTACGTTATACTGGAATCAGCAGTTACTTCAAACAGATTAGATTACAAAAGCTGAAATGAAATTTCTGATATCTGTTGCTGCTAAAAACTTGTCGCAACTTATTCTGACCATGCATTCTGACTATAGTTAATTTTTAATGCATGGGAAGGAACTCATGGAATTGTAGTCACTTTTATTTCTACAGTCGTCTAATCTTGATAGCTATCGTCAAGAAGTTGTCTTATCTTGATAGCTAGGGTTGCCGATAGTTGTGTGAACGATTTTGAGTCATGTCCATTTATGGAGCGCTCAGATCGCCAGTTCTTTGAAAACAGTTGGCAATCGCAATGTTTCAAGATTCATTTCCTTTTAAGGTAAAAGGTCTTTAGTCGAACATCGTAGAACATTCTTCGTTTCGTAAATCTGGCTGAGTTGTATTCTGCGCATGTCTCTTTTTGTGGCGTTGTTTAAACGATTTCCGCCCAGGTCAGTCTGAGCTGAAGTGTTGGTAAGGCGAGACGTAGCTATGTGCTAGTCTTCGCTTAGATTATTCAGGAAGGAGTCCTCATTATTGTAGTTCCTTTTTTGAGATGATATATCTCTGTTATTCCTAATGCCTGGAGGCATATGTGATTATGTGATTTAATTCCTGATGAACAGGTAAATGAATCCTTTTTTGCTAAGTGACTTTATCGCCATCTTGTGATGTTGACTTTCGCTTAGCCTGCCTTATTATAAAGTCTATATATTATGACAAGTTTGCTCAGCTCACGATCCACTTATATTGTCACGCATCGATTGATGCCTGTCCTACGGACTACTTGCTTCCTGAACTTTGTTGATGGATCTAGGTTTGATACCTTTGCTGTATAAGGAACATAGAGAACGATAATGTGGCGCTCAAAAGACATGCCTGTCTTGTTGAGGTCAAATCGAGGAGACCATATTTAATCTCCTAGTTGATATCTACTAGCTCTTATGGAAAGGGGAAGTTTACTACCTGACTACATGTCCAGCGGTTTACGATATCCTAAAAGGCATACGATGTACATTATTATTATGCTGTTTGCTGTGCCTGCTGAATCGACTACTTCGATGATATAATGACTGTTGTACTATACTTGTGATGTTTTTCTGCATAACGATGTCCATGCATCTTGTCATTGTGGCGTACAATATATATTGCCAAAAAACCATCACTGCTGTTTAAAGCTTTATTGACTTCATACTTCGTGATTTGGTGTGGCGTTCCTGTTGGAACTGTACCTGTATGACTGTGCAACTATTTTACACATGTACACCAGTCCTAAGTCTACACCATACTTTAAGTGCCAGCACTACATGCCCTTGGCAACAGAAATTATATACTACTCAACAATATCCTAAGCAATCAAGAGAACATAAAAAAGTATGTCTTTACACTAATTTATATCCATGTTAGCGCGATAGGCAGTTCTTTTATTTATAAGTTTTAAATAAAAGCATTGAGTGATTAAACTATGCTGCAGAAAACACCGTTACATAATGACATGAATGTTTGGTTCATATTTCCTGCAGAAAACACCATTACATAATGACATGAATGTTTGGTTCATATTTCCTGCAGAAAACACCATTACATAATGACATGAATGTTTAGTTCATATTTCCTGCAGAAAACACCATTACATAATGACATGAATGTTTGGTTCATATTTCCTGCAGAAAACACCATTACATAATGACATGAATGTTTGGTTCATATTTCCTGCAGAAAACACCATTACATAATGACATGAATGTTTGGTTCATATTTCCTGCAGAAAACACCATTACATAATGACATGAATGTTTGGTTCATATTTCCTGCAGAAAACACCATTACATAATGACATGAATGTTTGGTTCATATTTCCTGCAGAAAATACCATTACATAATGACATGAATGTTTGGTTCATATTTCCTGCAGAAAACACCATTACATAATGACATGAATGTTTGGTTCATATGTCCTGCAGAAAACACCGTTACATAATGACATGAAAACACCGTTTGACATGTTCATATTTCCTGCAGAAAACACCATTACATAATGACATGAATGTTTGGTTCATATTTCCTGCAGAAAACACCGTTAAATAATGACATGAATGTTTGGTTCATATTTCCTGCAGAAAACACCATTACATAATGACATGAATGTTTGGTTCATATTTCCTGCAGAAAACACCATTACATAATGACATGAATGTTTGGTTCATATTTCCTGCAGAAAACACCATTACATAATGACATGAATGTTTGGTTCATATTTCCTGCAGAAAACACCGTTTCATAATGACATGAATGTTTGGTTCATATTTCCTGCAGAAAACACCATTACATAATGATTTGAATGTTTGGTTCATATTTCCTGCAGAAGGATCAGCTGATGTGGTGTCCCGATACTCAGTAAGTAACGAATAAGAAAATGATCATGATGATGATGATGATGATAATGATGACATGTGAAGACTTGATGACGGAAACTCACCTCCGATAACACCATAAGTGATGATCAAGATGTTAATATTGGGTGAGAATGTCGCCAGAATAAAGGCGGATGTCGCTGTGATGCTGCCAGCAATGACGATAGAACGACAACCATATTTGTTGGTCATTGCGCTCACGATGGGGCCTGTCAACGAGAAGATTGATTGGACATGTTTGTTTACATTTGTAGATCACTACAACAATAGTTATAATAAAATACAACATTTTATACTTACACATCTGTTTACGTTTGTCGATCACTACAACAATAATTGTAATAAAATACAACAATTTGTACCTATAAGGAAGGGCTGCCTTGTACTTAAGCTATAGCCCCTTTCATTTTTTGAAGTATTCGAAACAATAACATTCTTTACTAAAAACAAACCTTCCGTGTTTCTTCCCGTTCTTGATTATCCTTCGTTTGGCTGGCTCTGTTGTCCATTATTGGGAGCAAATAATGTAGCCACTAGACCAGCAACCTAACTGGGTCAAGATAAATGTTACAGAAATCAGGGCCCGACTTAAATATGGTGAGGCCTTGAGCTTTAGAAAGCTGTGGAGGGCCTTTTTGACAATTGGTAACAGAGAAAAAGGCCGTGTAACAACTGAGCTTGGCAAGAGAGGTTCCTTCAGACTGCGAGGCCCTAAGCTATAGCTTATTTCGCTTAAAGCTAAATGGGGCCCTGTCATAAACCACCACAGCTAGAAGACAAGTTTTGGCGCAGATTTCTTGAAAGAAGATTAACTGCAATGACGGTGGCATACTTCGCACGCAGCAAAAATACTTACACACACATTCATACACACACATTTATGCACACAGGAAGTATGGTCACTTATGTCGTATATATATATATATATATATATATATATATATATATATATATATATATATATATATATATATATATATATATATATATATATATATATATATATATATATTCAGGCACACACACTGGAATCATAAGCAGCTATCTGCAGTTCCGTATTCCTAATTTGTGTAGGCCATCGCCCTAAAAACGTGAATGTAGTCCCTTTCTTTTTTTTTTTGGCAAGTCACGTACCTTTCAACCAAGATACAATGTCCATCTGTTATTTTCGGGCATATATTCATATACTGTACCAATATATTTACCATAAAAAATAACTTTAGCCATCTTAGATACCTAACTTATAATAATAGAACAGTTCGTGCACAATATGCACAGAGAAAGAGAGAGCGAGAGAGAAAGAGAGAAGGAGGGAGAATCACGATCAGACAGAAAGAAAGTAATCAGACTTACCCACGAACAAGTAAACGCCGCTGAGGAGTGACCCAACCAAAGAAACTTTACTTGTGGATTCCTGAAGGAAAGTTAGTCACGTGACAACCAACAAATAAACAGATTACATTGTGTTCTAATTATTCCCAACCAACGAATCTACACATTGTGAAGTGTCTTAACTTTGTGAATATTTACACTCGACAAGTGACACTGTGTACATCGAAGGCGATTAAAGCCAAAAGTTCTCGGCACAAATGTTAAATCAGTCTTATAGTATTACTACGAAAAATGGAAGACAACAAGAAATCTAATTAAGAAACTGCACACGTTTATAAATAGATATTTTCAGATGATACGGTTTTGTTTGCTGAAAGTGAATAGGAATTACAAGAACTAGTGAAGCAAGTAAACAGCATAAGTCATTAATATATATATTTTTTTAAATAGAAGCTTTGCCTCTGTTAGCGAAGCGCGTCCTGTTAAACCCAGACACAAGGTACGTCGGTTATATTAGGGCGCATGCTCAAATATAAAAGGCCTTGTGGTCTATATTTTCTAAGTTATTAATATGAATTGGACATTAACACTGGGTAAACGAAAACTATGATAATTAGTAAAACAGACGATAAGCCACCATTGAAGAATAAATGGGAAAATCCTGGAACAAGTCAAGAGTTTATCAAATCCTAATCATATAATAACAGAAGGTGATAGATGTGAAACAAAAATCAAGAGAAGAATAAGAATGGTTAAAGCTACAATTAACAGCATAAGACAAATACTAACATCTAAACAAATACCGGTAACTCACAAACTAGAACTGAGAATCATCAAATATTATATACATTGTTCATTACTATATGGTGTAGAAACATGGACAATGAACAAACTATTGGAAGAAAGAACTGAAATCTTTGAGATGGAAAGAGAAGAAAACCAATAAAGAGGTCCTAGAAAACCTAGGAACGAAAAGAGAGTTAATGAAGGAAATCAGAATAAAACAGCTAAAATATTTTGACCATGTAAAAAGACATAACACTGTGCTGACGATCACAGTGGAAGGCATGCAAACGTGCAAGAGGAAGACAGCGCTATAAGTGGGAAGATAACATCAAGAGATGGACAGGAAAGAGTCTATCAGAGTGCACCATCAAGACAAGAGACAGAAGACGTTAGAGATCCATTGCAAACGATCTTCGTTGTGAAAATGGCAGCTGATGATGATGATGATAATACGAGGGACGGTCAAAAAGTAATGCCTCGTAATTTTTAATTTCATTCAATAGACAAGAAAACAGATAAAATTCACATTGAAATGTAGCCCCCAAGTCTGAACTTCAAAAATTTATTTCTCAGTGTAGTCTCCGTTATTTGTTACAGTTTTTGTCCATCTTCTCACAAGGGCATGTATCCCCGCACGGTAAAAATGTGTGTCCTTTTTCCTAAACCACTGGCGTATGGCGCGTTTAAGGGTCTCGGTGTCCTCAAAGTGATGTCCGCGAAGATCTTCTTTCAGTGGTCCAAACAGATGGAAGTCAGAAGGTGCAAGATCGGGACTGTAAGGGGGATGTGGTAATAATGTCCAGCCAAATTCTGCAATAGCATCAATGGTGCGTTTAGCGGTGTGTGGCGTGGCATTATCGTGCAACAGTAGTGCAGTTCTCTGATCATTTAATGGGTAAAGTCGCCGAAGACGACCTCTAAGCTTCTTCAAAGTTTCAATGTAATGGTCTGCATTCACCGTCTTTCCCTGTTCCAAGAAATCGAGAAGAATCACACCCTTTTCATCCCAAAACACGGAGGCCATAACTTTCCATACAGATGGTGAACTTTTGAACTTCTTTCTTCTCGGCGATGTTGTGTGATGCCATTCCATTGACTGCCTCTTGGATTCTGGTTCAAAAAAATGAACCCAAGTCTCATCACCTGTCACAATATTCGATAAAAACTCTTCTCCTTCAGTTTCGTAACGGTGCAGGAGGTTGATGGTTATGGTTTTCCTTGTTTCGTTATGTCTGTCTGTCAACATTCTGGGTACCCACCGTGCACAAACTTTTGAATAACCCAGGTCTTTAATGATGTTCTGGACACTGCCTTTACTAATGGACAACATGGAAGAAAGTTCATCCAGTGTTACCCGACGGTCACCACGAATGATGCAATCAACTCGATGAATGTTGTGTGGAGTCACTGCGGTAGACGGACGACCATTCCGCTTTGCGTCAGCCATTGAGGATTGACCTACTTCAGCTTCGTCACAACGATGTACCCAACGTCGGACAGTGCTAACATTCACTGTTGAATCTCCATAAACATTCTTCAAACGTTCGTGGATGCGAATTGGGGTCTCGCCTTCAGCATTGAGGAATTCTATGACAAAATCTTGTTTTAACCGAACGTCTTTGGCAGCCATTTTTAAACTGTTACAGTGGTGCCACCTGTTACTGAAACAGGTTGGTAATGCTATACAATGCAGAAGAGTGTTTGTGGAATCCTGCTAAATTTACAAATTGCACACCGATGCAGTATTTACATACATAAAAAATAGGAGGCATTACTTTTTGACCTTCCCTCGTAATTGTGACAGAACAGAAAGATCAAAATGGCATGATATAATCCCCAGTGTGAAGTTAGTAGAAAGAACTCAACAAATTCCAGTACATAAAAAAAATTAAGAAAAGACGGTAGAAGTTGATAAGCAACATGTTCATAAAATCACTTCTCAGTTTCACAAGTCACTGCTTGCTCTGAAATCCAATGTTAAATATATAAAAAAAACTACGCGAAAGACATAAAATATGTATCCTAAGACTACTTACCTGGTAAACATCGAGAAACTCTAAGCAAAATACACCACGCACAAATATTTTATCCTAAAACAACTTACCTGGTAAGCATCAACAAACTCTACAAGGAACACGCCGAAATTGTAACTAATACCATCAACTATCAGATTGCCGACCAAGGACGAGCAGACGATGACCCACCCCCAGCCACCGTTAGGAGGAGTTGGGATATAATCTTCTACATTTTCTACAGACACCTGCAGACATAACAAAACAGCAGCAATCATATTTTCTAACCAAATGATAGACCACGTGACATAACGTAACAAGGAACATACAGTGAGAAATGGTGAAGAAATACAATCAAGAAGAATAAAACGTATAATAACTAAACTTTCACAAACACATTTGTGTACACACATAACTTCTACTCTTGAATGTTTGTATCACTTAACACACTGACTTGTGTACATAGAGAAACAGTACACTCTATGTTTATATACATTACATTTCCCATTTGTGAATGTACAAATGCTACACTTGTATTCTCATAATAGTTGGCAGCTTGACTTACATAAAGACATACATACTGTTTTTACGCTTCCATCAATAATTAACTTGTACAATCCCCAATACAACAATTAACGAACTTCCAATTCAGCAATCTACAACCTCCACTACTGCAAATTACGACCTCCCAATACAACTATCTACAACCTCCCAATACAACTATACAACCTCAAACAGCATTCTGCAACACCTACAAGATCACAGTCTATCTTCCCTTCCAGTCATTACTGACCATAGGAGCGTACCTCCCGAAATAACTTTCGGTGGCACGAGGTTGGGCAATTGTAGATCAAGCTGTTGCCCATGCAGCGAGACCCGGCCTGGACGTCAGAGGAACGGTCTGGCCGTTACAGTCTGACACCAGTAGCAACCGCCTATCATTAGTAGGATACGGAACTTGCCCTCCCATCCATCTTCCCTTTCAGTCATTTCTGACTGTATAAGGTATACAGACACTTCGAGAGCAGAAGGTCTGAGGAGAATGCCGGACATTGTGCGTCCCTTCCAGTCATTGCTGATTATATAAGGGGCGCAGATACCTCGAGACCCGAAGGTCTGAGGAAAATGCCGGACTGTGCGAGCGACATCTGGAAACGGACACACCGCTCTGTCTTGGTTGCAGATACTGGGAGGGCCCGGAGACGGGGGCACCACACATAGTCGATAGAGACAGAAGTTCGCCAGGTAAGCGGTAAGCATGTATTAGATCTAGAATTGCCACAGTTATCCACGTAGGATCGTGTCATCTAAGGAACCTCGACTGATTTAATGAGCCATTATATTAGCTCTAGAATTGCCACAGTTATCCACGTAGGATCTTGTCATCTAAGGAACCTCGACTGATTTAATGAGCCATTATATTAGCTCTAGAATTGCCACAGTTATCCACGTAGGATCGTGTCATCTAAGAAACCTCGACTGATTTAATGAGCCATTATATTAGCTCTAGAATTGCCACAGTTATCCAAGTAGGATCTTGTCATCTAAGGAACCTCGACTGATTTAATGATTCATTCGCGGTTACACCGTGAGACAGTGTGAACTTAAACATGCATGGCTTAATCTTTGAGACAAGCAAATGACTACTGGCAGGATCAACCAGATAACTGTCCGGACAGACGTGCGTCTTCTTCGACCATCTCGTCGCTCGCGCGGGGAGGGAGACAGCGCTCTGTGCAGAGCGGATCCCGGCGGCCCCGGCGATTTTATTCTTGCGAGAACCACTGGCCGCCTGCCGACAAGACGTTCCCCTAGTCGGACAGGACGGGCCGAAAGCGACACCAGCTTACTGACTGCCGGCCCACGACTCATTGCGAGAGCGGGACCTTTTTCGAAACTGTTGTCGAGCCACGATACGGAGATACGACGGCTTGCTCACATCACGACCGGAACTGCGATTTACGGACACAGGAGCCAAACCACTGCCTCGCTAACCGATGAACTGGGAGGGCCCGTTACCGGGATCACCACGCGCAGTCTCTCGAGACAGCGACCGCCAGCGCTCTTGAGCTGGGAAACGAAAATTGCTAACCGCTTGCCCAGACAAGATCACAGTATTACACTCATATTTATGACAAACTTATATACTCACTCTTAAACCAAGTTCAGCATCCACACATAGAAAATCTTAAAAATCCGCATACAAAAAGATTTCTAATCGCACATATACAACATAACTTCTATATAATCCACATGCACACAACAATTCATTTATCCACAAAAAAACAACAATTTATATATTATACTATAAATATAATAGCTCTGACCATGTGAATGCGCCCCTGAGGTGACAACCCTCAGCTGCTTATTTTCCTGGTCGACGTTTTCTCCTCTCTTCTACACCCACTGGTTCCATTCTAGTCCTCGGTCCTTCAAAGATTGTCTAATGTTGTCCTTCCAGCGGACTCTGGGTCGTTCTGGGGTCTGGATCCCTGCCTCTTTGTTTCCCATGCTTGTCGTGGTAGCCGATCTTCTCCCATTCTGCAGACATGGCCAAACCATCTTAGTTGGGACTGTTCTACTTGGGTCTGCAGGGGGTGTTTATACCCACACGTACAACAATCGTCTATACCCACAAGTCTACATATATATGATCACATACACAACTGATAAACATACCTCCAAATCGTTAATTTTCTCCAGATGTTTCTTTGTCTTCTGTTTATCATCGTCCATGACTCTATCACTGTGTCTTGTTCTTTCTCTCTCTTTCATTTTCCTGTTAGGGCTGTTTTAGACGAATTGTCTGCTTCTCCGATCATCGTATTCTTCAGCCAATCTCGTGAAGTTATTTCTGTCGTCTTGTAGATACTATGATAGAGACGGTGTCGTGTGAACAAAACCAACTTGTTTTATTTGTATGCAGGACAAACTTGATAAAACTACAGCACGTTATCAACAACACTTGAGCTGACAGCACGTTATCAACAACACTAGAGCTAAGAGCTGACAGCACGTTATCAACAACACTAGAGCTGAGAGCTGACATCACGTTATCAACAGCACTAAAGCTGACATCACGTTATCAATAACACTAAAACTGACATCACGTTATCAATAACACTAAAGCTGACATCACGTTATCAATAACACTAAAGCTGACATCACGTTATCAATAACACTAAAGCTGACATCACGTTATCAATAACACTAAAGCTGACATCACGTTATCAATAACACTAAAGCTGACATCACGTTATCAATAACACTAAAGCTGACAGCACGTTATCAACAGCACTAAAGCTGACATCACGTTATGAACAACACTAAAGATGACATTCACGTTATCAACAAAGCGAATATCGTAATAAAGCGGGTCACACCAATTTTTTTTTTTTTGGCTTCCCACTGCATATAAAATCCTAAAATCGTGTTTACATAATGTCTATTAAGTACACAATAGCGCTAGGTCTAAAAAAACAATGTACTGTACAATTTAAAATATTTTATTGCAAAAACAAAATGCTAATCTTCATCAACTGAGCCTTCAGCGAAGTGTAATCTTTTTGCTGGTGGAGAGCCAAAATCTGTCTGAAGAAGACGGCACGTTCTAATAAATAAACATGAATAATTTGAAGGAAAAAAAACGCAACATCTGCAAAGCGCAATAAAGCGAAGCGCGATAAAGCGAGGTATGCCTGTATTTGATGCAGCGATTACCCGGACAAGGAGCCAGAAAGACAGTTCTTCACTGAGTTATATAGAGCCAATTCTGTCTAATGGAAGTGAGTCATGGACATGCAGAAAAGGAGCAAGACAGTCTCTGAAGGTCACAGAGGCACGGTTGTACATAAGTATATAAACCAATAAAACAGTATTAAATCAGTTCTACTTTATTTACTTACACGGTTGTACACCAGAATTCTGAGAATACCATGAACAGCTGAAGAATTCCTCAATACGTGTCTTCTCTAAAGATATCACCTTCATCATCTCTTATTTCACTCGTATCTGTCTGGTTCTGGTCATCAGTTCCACGTTTATGATCTTGTCATCAGTTCCACTTTTATGATCTTGTCATCTGTTCCACGTTTATGATCTTGTCATCAGTTCCACGTTTATGATCTTGTCATCAGTTCCAGGTTTATGATCTTGTCATCTGTTCCACGTTTATGATCTTGTCATCTGTTCCACGTTTATGATCTTGTCATCTGTTCCACGTTTATGATCTTGTCATCAGTTCCACGTTTATGATCTTGTCATCAGTTCCACGTTTATGATCTTGTCATCAGTTCCACGTTTATGATCTTGTTATCAGTTCCACGTTTATGATCTTGTCATCAGTTCCACGTTTATGATCTTGGCATCAGTCCACGTTTATGATCTTGTCATCAGTTCCACGTTTATGATCTTGTCATCTGTTCCACGTTTATGATCTTGTCATCTGTTCCACGTTTATGATCTTGTCATCAATTCCACGTTTATGATCTCGTCATCAGTTCCACGTTTACGATCTTGTCATCAGTTCCACGTTTATGATGTTGTCATCAATTCCACGTTTATGATCTTGTCATCAGTTCCACGTTTTTGATGTTGTCATCAATTCCATGTTTATGATCTTGTCATCAGTTCCACATTTATGATCTTGTCATCAGTTCCACATTTATGATCTTGTCATCAGTTCCACATTTATGATCTTGTCATCAGTTCCACATTTATGATCTTGTCATCAGTTCCACATTTATGATCTTGTCATCAGTTCCACGTTTTTGATGTTGTCATCAATTCCATGTTTATGATCTTGTCATCAATTCCACGTTTATGATCTTGTCATCAATTCCACATTTATAATCTTGTTATCAGTTCCACGTTTATGATCTTGTCATCAGTTCCACGTTTATGATCGTGTCATACCATTCATGTCAGTCGTTCTATTCAGCTCACCACTTTTTCCTACTCTCGCTACATTATTGTTGTCCTAGAACGTACAGCATACTCTACAACATAGAGGATTCAAACATGGCTGTAGCTGGGACAGTGAAGAAAACGGTCAGCCGCACCATAACGAACTATTACTGTCGCCTGGAAGTTAATCTTGATCAGCGAATAGTTGATCAGACAAAATCTCATTTCATCACCAATATAATCATTACACTTTAGCTCCCCAAGGAACATAGGTATTCAACAGACATAAGCCAACTTTTATCTGTCCCGCGCCATCAACTCAAGATCGTCCCATATATTTTTTCATCCTTTTAATTATGTCTCCAGCTCTCTTCCCCATGGTGTGTTTTTGATCTATCTCTCTCTACCTCTCCCACCCTGGGGACTCCAGTAAGAAGTTGTAAATCAACTTTACAGACATAAATATTACTCCCCGGGACAAGGTAAGATAACCTACACGCAACAAATTACGTGAAAGAATATTACAGAAGACCTATTTTACAAGAGCAATGTTAAAACGGATGTGGAGAAAAACAAAAATTGGTTAGTTGCATTGATTACTTACACCTTACAGGAGAAGTGGAGTGGATTCAAATCTCAGCTCAGGGGGAAAAATCAACAGGATGATTGTTACCTCTTCTTTTCTGTTGAATTGACTGGCCTGTCGGCCTTACTGTCAGTGGCCGACATATTACATGCTGACGCGAATGATGTGGGCCGTTTTACTTTGGCATATGGTTAAGTTTGGTAACATTGTTAAATGGGTCAAGACTGGTTGACCTAATTGCAAAGAAAGTAGACGCTGGACTCATTGTTGAATGAATATATATATTATATCAGTTGTCATACCATTATATATATACAGTAGAACTCCATTTATCCGAACCCCATGGGACCGAGCATCGTTCGGATAATCAAATGTTCGGATAATTGGATTACATAATATATCGAGTATATGTACACATATTTCTAAAAATAATTAACCATCACAAGGAAAATACACTATAAAACATATTTACTTGTACTGTAATAATAATACCCACACTGTATTAGATCACTGTATCACCAAAATCTTTTATTACACTGCAGTGCATGTACTACTTGTATTAATTATTTTTGTTAAGAAAGAGAAATGTTTTCAAAATAACATTACAAACGATTCAAAACCAGGCGCGACTTACGTATACATGTACTTGCACAGATGTAGCCCACTATTTAAAATAATGAGGAATCCTCTTTTGCCCCAAACTGGATAGTCTCCTTTTGGCTGCTAAGTACCGCATTCTCTTCAACAGCAGAAGCTGTGTATGACAGCTGTCATCTTCTTGCTCGTACCAAGCCATCGCTGTTTCTAGTGCTATAAAGGCCTCTTCGGGACTTGGTCGACGTTTTGGGTTTTCTTCATAATCTACAAGTACTTCTAGGAGTCTTCATCATCGGTCACTACATGTATTCGGTTTTCTTTTTGCACAAAAGACAAAATTTCTTCTTCATTCAAAAACTGAAAACCAGAATCATTATCATCTTCTAGCCACATGTGTGCAAAATCTTTGTCACTGTCCGAAAATCCGGGCATTGCTTGAAACAGTTCCACAACTTCATTTATACAATCATCATTTGTGTCCACTGCAGTAGTTTTATTTCCTCCTTTTTTCCCAAGCAATCTATTCCAAGCCTTGTTGAGATTATCTTGTGACAGAGAGGTCCAAGCATCAGCTAACATATAGCAGAAGTCTTTGAGATTAAGCTTTTTGGAAAACGCCACCACACTTTCTTCATCTTCAGCCAACAATAAACGACGCAGGACTTCCTTCTTGTACATCTTTTTAAGCTTTGCTATACCACCCTGATCCATTGGTTGAATCAGTGCTGTTACATTGGGAGGCAGAAAAATTACTTTAAAATTTGCATCAACTGAATTCAATGTATCCGTCTCTGGATGAGATGGTGCATTGTCCAGTAGAAGAATTACTTTTCCAGTTTTCTTTTCTTGTTCTCCCAACCTCTTCACATTTGGGATGAACTGATTTGTATACCAATCAAGAAATATTTCACTATTCATCCAAGCACTCTTCTGTGCTTTGTAGCACAATGGGAGACATGTCACATTCTTTAAACAACGGGGTTTTTTGGCTTTGCCGATCATTAGCACCGGTAAACGATGACTTCCACTGGCAATCGTGGCTACCAAAATTGTTACTCTCTCTTTGCACTTTTTAAACCAAGGGGCAGCTGCTTCGCGCTGAGATGCAAGTGATTTTTGAGGCAATGATTTCCAGTATTAGCCAGTCTTATCGGCATTATACACATCATTGAGTGAATAACCTTCTTCTTCCAAAAAAGCCAAGAATGTTTCTTTAAAATTTTCAGCGGCAGTTGCATCGCTAGATAAGGATTCCCCTTGAATCTCCAATTCTCGTATGCCATGACGAGATTTAAAGTTTCTTAACCATCCTTGGCTAGCCTTAAAGTCAGGAGGACCGTCAAGTTGATTATTGAGCTGAAGTGCCTTTTCACACAATAGAGAGCCAGAGATAGGTTCCCCTTTGCTTCTTCTTTGCACAAACCATATATGCAAAGCCTCTTCCAATTTCAAATCTTTCGCATTTCTCATGGTTTTACGTTTCTTCGTCCCATTTTCACTATCCAATTTCGATGCAAAACTCATGATTTTATCCTTGTTACTTTTGATGTCAGAGACGGTAGCTTTCCCAACATTGAAAATCCTCGCAAGTGAAGACACAGTTTCACCTTTTTCTAGTCTCTTGATAATTTCTGTTTTCGTTTCAATTGACAAAACGTTGCGGTTCCTTTTATATGCTTCAGTCCTACTGGAAGATGCCATATCGCACAGAGAAATACTTTTACACCAAAATTATTCTGCTGTAGTAGCAGACACAATTATTTTAAGTTGAACTGTCTGTTTAGCCAGTGTTCTGCCTAGAACGCACACGTACACTGGATTCGTAAACCAGATATTAATTGACTTTATGACCTAACTGACTTCCTGTACGTAAGCGACCGACCATTAGCCCATCCCATCCTCTACAAATTGTTCGCACACATTTAAAGCTTGCCGCATCAAAAGATTCAGAAATGTAGTCTAACGTGACTGGCGGCGCATGATTTTTTTCTTTTCTGGAAAGTGTTCGGATAATTGGATGTTCGGATAATTGGGGTTCGGATAAATGGAGTTCTACTGTATATAATGAGACGATTTATTACGAAACGACGTTAACATCATGGGCAGGTACAGTATATCATCAAATGGTTTAATGGCAGATATATAATAATCAATATGAACGTTGATCAACCTCAATAGCCGTTACCCCCACGAAGGTTAACGGATGTTGTTTGGCAGCGAAGTTGTAGGATGCATGGGTTTATGAAATGAACCATGTTAAAAGCGTGAGCATAGATATATTTCAATGACGATCAAATGGCATCTCCAAGCGTTGTATTGACGCACTAGCAGTCGACACCACTGGTCGATTGAAGCTCTACAATAAATGACACTGGAGGGATCTGTACCTGAGGCTTGATACAGTAAAGAGCCGAATTATGGCCTAATCTTCGTAGTATTTTCTCTTGGCACATCAGGCACAAGTAAAGCAATTTCATCTCACAGATGATTATTAATATAACACGACCGGGTCCTCCCTAGACTTGGAATAAGACCCTGGGCCAAAATCATGTCTATGCAAGACCAAGGATATATAAATCTGCCACCAGAATATTTGCTGGATGGCAACAAATCACCGAGACAAATCGCGTCATAACCGTTCAATAATAGTGCACGGTGGTGCGTAAATAATCAAATATACAATTAACTTAGATACAATCAAAAGTGCGTCTATACTAGACAAACGTGTGAGGATCTCAAACACTTAACTCCCACGCGAAAATAACTTAACAATGATATTACTTTGTTGTTTTTCTGTTGTCTAGTGTTCTACTTCTTTATTTCTTACGAGTGCCTGAAAACATACCTTTATGTTTGTTTCATATTAATTTACCGTTTACAGGCCTCGGGTTTCCCTTCCTTGTATATTACTTTGGAGTCGTAACCGATGTGAGCCCTCTCCTTTAAAATGTCAAGGAGGTAAAAGGGCCAGAAGACTTGTCTGACACGAGCTACTTCTGATGATCAGATGTCCTCCTTCTCTAATGCTATGTATGGAACTTCCAATCTTTATAAGACAGAATCTAACACACTCGACGACAATGAGAAAGGTCAAGGGCATACGACGCAGAAGAAGATAGAGGAAAGAAAGTGTTGGACTTTCGTGTGATTTCCAGGAAAGATGTGAGTTTATGGAGAAATAAAATAATGACGGGAAAATAAAACAGACACACTTCCAAGGAATTTTTCTCAGCGCATTTTGAAATGACACATAGTGCTAGTATTTTTTTCATATAAGATATTGAACAACAAAAATCTGACTGTTTATTACATACAACAAAGGACAAACAATTGGACACTTACCTGGATACAGTTCTTGCTTGTTATATACGTTAGCACTGAATATTTAAAAAAAACAACAATGCACATCATATAACAACCACGCACATCATGTAACAACAATGCACATCATATAACAACAATGCACATCATATAACAACCACGCACATCATATAACAACAATGCACATCATATAACAACCACGCACATCATATAACAACCGGCCTAGATAACATATATTTATTTATTCTTCATTAGTGCCAAGCGCGTAACCGCAGGTAACACGTGACCGTGCAAAACTGTTGTCTCACAAAGCGCTGGCCGACAGTTAAATAGTCTGAACATATACGTTAACAAGTTGGCCGACAGTTAAACCGTCTGAACATATACGTTAACAAGTTGGCCGACAGTTAAACCGTCTGAACATATATGTTAACAAGTTGGCCGACAGTTAAACCGTCTGAACATACATGTTAACAAGTTGGCCGACAGTTAAACCGTCTGAACATATATGTTAACAAGTTGGCCGACAGTTAAACCGTCTGAACATATATGTTAACAAGTTGGCCAACAGTTAAACCGTCTGAACATATACGTTAACAAGTTTATGAAAGTACCTCGTGCAGTTCCAGAGGGTCTCTGAAGAAACAAAGAAATGATAGGAGGACTACTACTGCATCTTTAGCCATCTCGCACAAGGAGAACAAGATGAGCCAGTGGTCGGGTCTGGTAACCTCATCCTGTCAAACAAATCACCACATAAAGGTACGCTACAAGAGTATGTGAATGTTTGGTGCAGGCTTCTTGCCAGGGCATCAGTTGCAGTGGTATCTGCATGCTCCATTAGTGGCACGAAGAAACATGATGATGATGATATGTGTTAAATACAAATCTAACCATTACGACATCCGCCATGTACACCAGAGAAAGTTCAAGTACGACATCTGCCATGTACACCATAGAAAGTTCAAGTACATCTGGTCAACTTTTAGCACGGCTACAGACGTTAAGAAAATAAGAGTGGACACGATAAAAAGTTCAGTCAACAACATTATTTGTTAAGTTTTAATTCCATTTTAAAACGTGTGGAGAATTTTCAGTTTTTATTTGTCTGGTGGTGGGTGTGGCACTTCTCAGTTTGTGCTTAGTTAATAATGTTTTTATAGAGAGTGTTTCCCTCACATTTTCTTGTTAATGAACTGATAAACATATTCTGTTCACCCATGAAGGGTTATAATTAGAAAACATGGGATCAATAATTGTAGGTGATATATTTAATTGTTAACACTTGTTTACTGGCGACGTTCTTAATTACATTCTATACTTGCAAGTAACCCGCCAAAATATGATGCGAGGGAGGGAGAAGGAGAAGAAGTTAGAATAATTATGTTGTACTATTTCTGTTACACGTCCTAATATGGCCACTAACTATCCTGTGGTCATTTTATTCCTTCCCATTCCATATCAACTTCTCTGGATCTTTGTAGTCACATTTATCATAGCTTAATTGTTTCATCGCTGATCTACAATATTACTCCTACTGGCCTTACTACCTCTGTCTTTTATAAACCTACTGATGCTCATGGTTTCCTTCTTTACACCTCTTCTCACCCTCTCAGCTGTAAAGATTCCATTCCCTACTCTCAACTTCTACGCTTTCGTCGGATATGTCAGGATGAAGATGATTTCCGTGAACAAGCTCAAGAAATGCTCGATTTTTTTTCGCCGACGTCACTATCCTGAAAGAGTTTTATCTGATGCCCTTAATCGCATTAGTCATTGTTAAATAACCTCTTTGTTGAATTCCACCAGAGTTAAATGCTGTTTCTATATATACGGTTGAATGGTGTATAGATATGAAGATGTATTGCTCCTTGTTCACACTGACATCAACTATTTACAGGACCACAGTGTTAAGAGGTATGGTGGTCTGTGGGAGCTCCAATGTTAAAGACTTGTTGTTGGCCCCAGCGTTGCTCGTCAGAGTGGTTGTTAGGAATAGGAATATCAACTCGACCTACGCAGTGGTGTGTAGACATAGAGTGAGAGTATAATACGCGAATGATGAAAGAGTTCGAAGAGTTGATAAATGTTCTTTTTCTCACTCATGTATGGCTGGAAGTCATCGACGCCAACTGCTGTGTACTTTTTGTTACAGTTTAATTGGACGTACACATTCGACAGCACGGATACAGTGACAAATCACAGGTTGGCATAATACATCATGGTACAATTGATAAATGGTCTTGCAATGATACATGGGCACTCGTTGCATAATAGCACAATGGAATGTCAGTAGACAAGCACTCAGTATTGCCCATATATATATCATCTGAGTTTACTGACAAAGCACGTCAGTTTATAAACAATATTCAAGATGGCTTCTAGACCTAACCTCGTCTAGCGAAGATTCCTTTAAATACTGTTCAGCACATATTTTTCATGTAATCATATTGAACCGCTAGTAATGGGTTCTCATCTGTAGCAGTGATCTCTGGACTCATCAAGCGATAGTACGGGGCATCCCTTTTCTCTTCTTGAAAGTCACAAAATATTTGGATACAAGATGGCTGCTGTCGTGAGCTGTCACTCACTTTAGGATACAAACTGGAATCTGTATCAAAGTTAATCCTACATTAAATGTTCTCATTGCTCTGTAGATTCTATCATGATGCAATGGACTTCAACATACAATATGGTGCTGCTAGAAATGAATGACATCTTCATCTAGTTAAATATTCCCTCAGACGTACAAATCGTGCGTCTGCTTATCGAAAACGATGGCTTCGTAAGAGAGTTCATAAGAAGTGCTTTTGTTACCTTGGTATCAGAAATATGATTCTGCCATTCCTTGGCAATAAGAATAAACACTGGGGTAAAGCATACACGATAGGTCTAGACGACTATCACTTTCCCCTACACATATATCGATCACTTTTTCCGGCGACAAGCCGATACAGAAAAACACGACAGCCCCCCATCATCAGGGCGAAGCCAAATCACACCTCTCTAGCCACACATCCGCTGAACAGCCTTTGACCTTTCTAGCGACAAAGAACATATAGTTCGACTTAGATATGTAAAGATATACAGATATAAGACAGACTCGTCCTACCTAGACAAACACTACACATAAATTCAGGCCATAGATATACTGAAGCAAGAACAATCTATTTCTACCCAAACAAAGAATAAATCGCAGTAAAACTGGATTCATCCGCGGAGTTCGATCGAAAGTGGCAAAACTCCTTTCAAGGGAAGTAACTCAATAATGACTTTTCCTTAAGCACTAAAAAGTATCTATTTTGTTTACAAAATATTTGCGAACATAACAAGCATACAAATGTATTATATTGCAAGATATCAAAGAGTGCACGTAACAGTCTTACCACACCTCCCGGGAAAAAAATGGAACTTTTTTTTTTTTGAAATACATCTAGGAGCAACGTACAATAGGCTCACAACGCATGGGTAATGCGCAGATGAAAATATCAGGAATAATTATAACGCCTAATATGAGGCTAAGTCGACTTATGAAGCGACTGGTGAGAATATATCTCATAATCTGAGAGAAATTGTTTCTCTTCGAATAAATATTTCCAGGAAGGTGTGATCCACGTATAATACAATTATGGCAATTATACAATGCATAAAAAATTTCATACCATAATTTCGTATTAGATATCTTAAATTTATGATTTATGAAGAAAAATTATCAAAGCACAGCGGTGAATAAACATCAATGAACCGCTAAGTAGTGATACAATCATTATATTATTAAATTACAAATGTGTATCTATCTTGATATAGAAAGGAACTATTATAGACCTAGACATATCAAGAAGTCTAAGACCTAATAGTTATGTGGAATCATGTGGGCATCTTGACAGAATGTCTGCCATCACATTATCTGATCCACGAATAGCTCGCACAGAGAAATGAAAAGGTTGAAGAGCAATTGCATATCGAGTAGACCTCGAGCTCTTCAAATTCTTACTCTGTATAGCAGTAAGAGCTTTTTGGTCGGTTTCTACTATGAAATGTGCGCCTAGAAGGAATCTTTGTAGTTTGAGAATTGACCAAACCATAGCTAATAGCTCACGGTCTAAAACCGAATAATTCCTTTCTGCCGCATTAAGTTTTCTGGAAATATACATTACAGGATGCAGAGTTCCAGAGTACTCTTGCATTAGTGCCGCTCCAATCCCAGTGGATGAAGCATCACTACGAAGAACAAATGTCTTATCTTTAGTAGGTAACACTAAAATAGGTGGTGTTGAAAACAATGTTTTAATCTTATCCAAAGAGGATTGGCATTCCTGGGACCAGTGGACCATATTAGGCGAACCTTTCTTTAGAAGTGTAGAAAGAGGTGCCATGATAGAGGATAGATTCTGAATGAATCTGCCATAAAATTGAATAAGACCTAACAGACTTCTCACCTGTTTTTTAGTCTTAGGGATAGAGATGTTAAGTATCTTACTAGTATTATGGTCCTCTGTCTTTAGGAAACCATGACCAACTCGGTGGCCTAGGAAAGAAATTTCGCTAAAACCAATATAGGCTTTAGAGGGTTTCGCTGTCAGGTTGTGCTCGCGCAAAGTAGACAGCAATTCATCTAACCCTGAATAGTGATCTTCCCAAGTATCGCTGAAAAGACAGATGTCGTCTAGATATGCAATGACATCTGACCGATAAGATAGGATTCGGCGCATCATGCGTACAAATGTAGCTGGTGCGTTCATAAGACCGAAAGGCATAAAATTCCATTGGAACAAACCTCTAGGTGTTGAAAAAGCCGTGAGAGGTTTGGCGCGTTCAGATAAAGGAACTTGCCAATATCCTTTAGACAAATCAAGTTTAGTGAAAAAATGAGATTTGGAAAGTCGAGTAAGTAGCTCTTCCAGTAAAGGCATAGGTTCAGCATCGAACTTCGTTACTTGATTCAATTTGCGATAGTCAACGCAAAGACGTATGTTATTGTCTTTTTTTCGAACAATAACCATCGGCGAAGAATATGCAGAGGTGGATGTTTCGATTATTTTCAAATCTATCATCTCATCCAACTCTTTCTCGACCTGTGCTTGAAAATGTATAGGGATAGGATAAGGTCTAACCCTAATAGGAGTATGGTCAGTTAGAACAATGTCATGTTCAATGACATGAGTTTGTCCAGGGATGTCAGTGAGTACATCCTGAAATGTTTGCAACATAGTTGAAACTTGTCGCTGTTCTCCCAGAGACAAATCAGGAGAGACAGTAACGTTCTTCCATGATTCACTAGAATGAAGTGGGATCATTGGAAGAGGGAGATTTACATCTGAAAAACTCGTTTCCTCATCCTGTATCACGGACAGTGATGAGTAATGACCATGTTGTACTGGAGAATCGTCCGTTGCTTGGAAAATGGGTTGTAAATAATCCGGACGTTCATGGAATTCAGTAAGCATATTGATGTGGAAGGTTTTATGCTTCCCATCAATATCGACAATATAGTCGACATCGGAAATTTTCGATATTATATCGTACGGACCTTCCAAGAAATAAGTAGTCTGTTTTCCCTACAAGGTAGTAATACAAATGCTTTGTCCCCAGGACAAAGTTGTCGTAAGCATCTCTTCTTATTGGCAAATTTGAAACGGCCGAATAGGAATGTCTGCCGCCTGAATGGGTGCAGCATGGCGTGGACCTTTGGATTTAACTTCCTGACATACTTTACAAGATCGACAATAAATCCGTATGTCCTTGTTTACCAATGGCCAAAAGAAAGCCGCAAGAACTCTTGACTTAGTACGGGAAAAACCCATGTGTCCAGCACACTGAGAGTCGTGAGCGTGCTGCAAAATTTTAACTCTCAAATTCTTGGGAACTAGGATTTGAGAATGACTTGACGTAATGGAGTCTTGAACCATACGTACAAGTACGCCATTCTTCTTTGTAATCCACGATTTACGACTTGTGTCTTTATTCGGATCACCTTTCGTTGCAAGAATGAAAAATTTCTTCAGAGTGGCATCATCTTCTTGCTGTTTTATAAACGAGTCACGAGAAATTACCAAGGGATCATCTTGGTTATGCACTTCATTATCTTCAGTAGATGAAGTTTGAGGCATATTAAGAGCTTGAGCTCTAGTGACTACAGCGTTAGCAATCTGCATGTTTTGCTTTTCCCAAGCGGAAATTTGTTGCGGAGTGCATTCTTTGACTCCATGAATGCGACCGATGATGAGGTCAGCGATCGGATTCGGAAGAAGACATGCGTGTACATCTCCTGTAAAGAAAGGAGTAGCAATCCTAATGATAGCAGTAGAGTATTTCTCTAATGTGCCGCCAAATGTTACACATTTGACTACTTGTCCAGTGGCACGGGAAGGATCTACGAGTGACTGCCTAACACCAATTGTGGTGCATCCAGAATCAAATAGCACGGAGACTGGATTGTTATTTACTAAACCCTTATGTAAGACAAGAGAACCTCTTCCATCATGCGCGACTGATGCAGGAAGAGCAGGAAGAGGATGGCCGCAGCTAAAGTAGACACTGTGGTTGGCTCAAATAATGTTTTGCATTGGGGGCACTGAGATGCTCTCCCAAAATCAAAAGCGGAACATGCCATATTACTAGCGTCATTATTATCTTTACTCTGTTTATAGGCTTCATGAGACTCTTGCTGTGCAGAGTTTGCCTGAAAATGTGGTTTATGTCTTCTGTTTTGAGATCTACCTCGGTTATTATTACCTCTGTAGTTATTGTTACCTCTATTGTAACCCCTATTTGGGTTTGAGTCATAGTTCTCATGGTTACCATTATCATATTCATTATAATGAGTATCTCTGTAATTATGATCTTGTTGACTCCAAGACGGATAACTCGGATAGTTTCTATAATTACTTCCTCTACGGAAATTCCTATAATTGTGACCACCCCTGTGTCGAGAGCTATCAGCTCGTCTCCAGTTCTTCGACGAAGAACCCTGAAATGATTGGTTACCTTGGTTTTGATAACTATTATGGTTACCCTTTTTTCAAATCTGTTTTGAGGTCCCTGAAATCTGTGTGAATAATTGGGATTGTATGCTGTTGCTGAAGCAACTGGCATACTCTCCTTAATCTTAGCGTTGCCAAAAGTCACGTCGGGGTGTGCAGTGACATATTGGGAACAATATTCTTCCATTTCCTTTAGTGATTTGGGTTTACGCTCATGTATAAAATCAAGGAATAGTTTGTTAACACATGACATAATCTTATCTCTGAGCAACAAATCCATAAGTCCTTCATAAGTTTTTTCTGTTTTGGAAAGCTCAATCCAGCGATCAACTGTGAGACGTGCCTTTGCAATGAATTCTGAGAATTCTACACCTGTCTCAGGCACCATCGTCTTAAACAAAAGGCGATAGCCTTCCTCACTTAGCTGGTATTTTTTTAATCAAAGCCGCTCTAATTACATCATAATTATCCTTATCTGCTTCTCCTACAAGGCATAATCTAGTCAGAGATTCACCTTTCAAGTTTTCTGCTAATTGGTTAGCATATTGTGATTTATCCACATTATGAGTACGACAAGAACGTTCAAACCTATCCAGCCAGAATGTAATATCGTCACTGGACTGATTGAACGGTGGCACCTTAACCTTGTAAGTAGAAGGTTTACCATTACCACTAGATGCCTGATTAACATTACTCATACTTGTCAATCTTAATTTCTCTAACTCAAATTCATGTTCTCTTATTGCTTTTTTTTCTTCAGCTTCTCTGTCTAATCTTTTTTGTTCAGTTTCTCTGTCTATTCTTTTTTGTTCAATAGCAGCAGCAGCTTCTCTGTCTAATCTTTTTTGTTCTGCAGCAGCTTTATCTTTTCTTTTTTCTTTTTCCATTTCCATCTGGAATCTTTTTTCCTCAGTCTGTATCTGCAATTTCTTTAGTTCAGCAGCAGCAGTAGCTTCTAATTTTTTCTCTTCAGCTTCTCTTTGCAATTTTTTTTCTTCAGCTAGAGCTTTTCTTTCCTCTGCAGCAGCAGTTTTTCTTTCTTCTGCAGCTAATGCTTTGTCATATTGAGCAATTGCAAATTGTTCTAATTCCATACCAGTTTTATCAAGGGATTTCCCTTGTGCAATGAAGTATTCTAATGTAGACATGATGTCTAACAATAATACTAATTACCTGAAACAATAATAATACCACAAGTTCTTAATGACTTGATTAATCAGTACACTATCTCAATCTCAGTGGGTCACAAGCCTTAATAAGGTCTTGTATAATTTCTTGTATACCAGTAATAATAATAAAGTACTGTTTTATACCATAATCCAAGTGCAGTGCACAAGCAATAGTGTCTTATGAAATATACCTATATAAAACATATGTCAACCAACAGCATACATAAAGCACAAATAAGACTGACAATATGAAAACATTTGCAGAAATCAACTAAATCAAATAGGGAAATCAATGAAAATAACCACTGAATCTGCAAGGAATAACAACACAAATTAGTGTATATAAATATAAATTGTGTATACAACTAAATAACAGGAAAGGGGAGACCTACAAATACAAACAAATCGAACAAAACTAAAGAACAGAAAAATGTTACAAAACCAATGATGGGTACAGGTCATCACAGCTAACACAAATAGCAACTAGTTGTTGCAAGCAAATTTCCAATTAAGGAAATTGCACCTAAAGAAAACGCCCACAACGGACCCTCTATGACGTGGGATATTCTGTTGTGAGGACACCGCCCAACCTAAACACAACCCGCTGACATATAAACTAATATACTATACAAATAAATAACATATAACATATAATCATAAATGCATATATCACGTGTGTAATATATAAAGCACTGTGTTGCAGATATGATGCTCAGTTATACATTAAATAATGAAATGTGTTGGAAAGAGTTTCAGTTCATAAATATAATGGCACAGTTTCTGAATAAACAAAGTAAACTGCCACTTTAATCAATACTAGATTTTTGATTTAATCTATTACAATGTTCAACAATATTAGTATCAGAAGGTCCAACGATGAAATTTACGCACTTATGTTCAACAATGCTGCAACAATAGAACAGTTTATGGCCTTCAAAGTATCATCTCTGTACTGTGAAACTCTGTAATGTCTAAGCGTAAAAATGTCAACAACGCTGACCTAGATACTGCATTCACTTGATAGGTCACGTGACAAAGTGTTGATAAAGAGCAAACTAATACTGCAAGTGTGTCGTATCAGCCACAGGAAACGGTCTGGTATCGGTAGCCCCCCATCATCAGGGCGAAGCCAAATCACACCTCTCTAGCCACACATCCGCTGAACAGCCTTTGACCTTTCTAGCGACAAAGAACATATAGTTCGACTTAGATATGTAAAGATATACAGATATAAGACAGACTCGTCCTACCTAGACAAACACTACACATAAATTCAGGCCATAGATATACTGAAGCAAGAACAATCTATTTCTACCCAAACAAAGAATAAATCGCAGTAAAACTGGATTCATCCGCGGAGTTCGATCGAAAGTGGCGAAACTCCTTTCAAGGGAAGTAACTCAATAATGATTTTTCCTTAAGCACTAAAAAGTATCTATTTTGTTTACAAAATATTTGCGAACATAACAAGCATACAAATGTATTATATTGCAAGATATCAAAGAGTGCACGTAACAGTCATGTTACTCGTCAGGTTGCACTTACTGCTAAACCTACTACTACATCTGACAGACTCAAACTTGTCTTAACTTTTCACCCTCACTGTTTGGCAGTGAGAAAAATTCTGTTTCGTCATCTGCCTATTCTCCACTCCGATCCTGATACCAGAGAGTTGTTTCGTGATACCCCTTTGATGGCATATCACAGGGATAACAATTTTAGGGATATTCTTGTGCATAGTCGCTTGCGACAAACTAGTCTTTCTTACTTTGGTACTAAACCGTGCCAACGTCGCATATGTAAGACCTGTCCTTTTGTACTCCACACGCAGTCAGTCTCCTTTCCTAACGGTAAATTTACCATTGGGGAGTCTTTCACGTGCGAATCCAGAAACCTGATTTATGCTATCATCTGCAAGAGGTGTGACATGACCTATATTGGTGAAACCGGCAGACGTCTGGCAGACAGGTTTCGTGAGCACTTGAATGACATCTATCATGACAAACATTTACCGGTGGCCCTCCACTTCAATAGCCCTGACCATTCAGGTAACTCTGACATTCATGTCACTGCCCTCCTATCATGTGCCGGCGACGACCGAACTCGCTTCTCGTTGGAGAATGGTCTCATTTTTCAAATGGGCGTTTTATCTCCTGCTGGCTTGAATATCCAGCATCATTTTGCATAATTCTGGTGGCTTCTGTCTCTGTTTCATACTTTATTTCTTCTGTCGTTATTTTCCTTTCTATCCTTGTTTTTACTTTGGTTCGTTTCGTTTCCTCAATTATCTTTTCCCAGCCGTCACTAGCTCATACGTCACTTCCGCATGACGCCTCATTTTTTCAGCCATCTTGAATGTTTCTTTCTGGGATCCAGCTAAGTGATTTTTTACTTGTTTTAATAGTGTTGTTCATTTCTGTCTTCGCTTCGTCGATTATTTACTTTCCTGTTTCGACATGTCTTTCTGGTTTTACGATTTTCTTGCGTTATTACTGTTATCGTTTCGCTCATCACCGTCATTTCATCTGCTTGTATCGCTCATTTGGCGATTTCCTCATCATCGCTGATTTTTGTAGCACCTATATGTAGTTCATGTCCTTGCCACCTGTTCGTAACTGTGGCTGACGAAGGGTAAAACCCGAAATGTCCCTTGTTTCATGTGTACCGTTTACTTGTAAAACTGATTTCATACCATATTATTTTTTATTTATATATTAGCTTTATCTTTCCTACCCGCCGCTCTCATCACTCTTCTAAACAAATTCAATATTTCTCTTTGTTTTATTCTTTCTTTTTTTGTCACTTTAATTTTCTCCCGACCCTCCTTTCTTAACGTTCATGTTGTTCTTTCTATCTTTTTGTGTCATAACTCCCAGACACTGTTCAGCACGCATTATACGTCGTGCTCGGTCTCGTGTCAAAGGTCACGATCAACCCATCTGCCCTGACCGGAATAACAGCTGTCAATTTGAGCATGTCCTTTCTTCATTGTATTTAATTCACCATAGCCGACCACGCGATGCAAAGATTATCACCAGCAGATCCGAAAAATTAACCTTTTTTTTTTCTTTTTTTTTTTTTTCTTTTTTAATCCGATCTTCCCAACTCTCCATCCCACAAACACACACACAGAAACAGATCTATTTCACCAGAAAATGTATATCTGTTTCTTTTTTTTTTTTCTATCAATGTTTAGCTCATTTAAACCTCAGATTTTGGGTTGGTGGTTGTTTTCTAATCATGCACCAGTGACGTTAGAGGTAAACGTAGTCCGATACAGATACTCCCATAGGGGAGTCACATGTTGGAGACTTCACTTTACTAGCTCCAGCTTCATGAGATGAGGTGACCAGTTTCCCTTCTCTCTGCCGTTTTTAACTCATGAACCGAGTCAGGTACCCATTTACAACTTTGTTGACCGGAGGGTAGCGCTACCAGATTACGAACACGGAACTCGGTAACTATACCGCGATAGGCACGCGCCATGAACCATAACCGAAACTGTTGATGACATTATTTCAAAGATAGTTAAAGCTACAAACTTTCATAAATGTATGTCTGAGTAGAATAGAAGGATTGAAGTGGTATAACAAGGTTACCAATGTAGAACTGATGACAACAACCAGACAAGGTTACCAATGTAGAACTGATGACAACAACCAAACAAGGTTACCAAAGTAGAACTGATGACAAGAACCAGAAATCAAGCTGGCAGCATGGAATAAACCAGGAGTGAAGTTGAAAGTCGTAAACAAGGTGGCGTGGGTTCAATTTCCAGAACAGGCGAGGAAAAAGACAATAGGAGGCATACACTCGGGAGTCATAACCCAAGTTCCTGTGATAAACGAGCGCCAAGGCCTTATCGCTCTACCTTTTCCTACATCTTTCTTGTTTTACTTTCTCAAACATTGTGCTCTTTCATCCCACATTTGTTATTTTATCGTTTTTGATTACTCGCGACTGGTATCTAGAGAACCACATTTGTTCTTTCATAGGTGGTAAAAGAAATTCTTTTGATTGAGTTCCCCCATCTGGCATTATCTTTTGAAGTCCACATTGTCTCTTGATAAATCTGGTGAAACACATCTGGTTTCATCAAAATCAAACACATATGCATGGTACAATTTCTTTGAACTATTGTTAACTTTGAGGATGGCGCGGCTGATACAAAAGATTAGGCTGGGCCGTTGTTTAAAGAAAACACAGTCAACGTGGCGCAAAATACAATAGAGCCCGGCACAACAAAGAAACTGGTTAGCATGTACGCGACAATTGACCGAGGGAAAAAAGGCCGCCGCCAGTAGCATTGAACAAAGCTTGACACGCGGAGCGAAAGCGCCAGACAGCGATATGAGAGTTGGAAGGCGGGGGACATTTTTGCATTTGCCAGCCAATTATCTCAACACCTGTTTCTCAGGCAAGCCTGGCAACGAAAGTTGGTCGCGAATTACCCCACCCACTTTTGGACTGTCATGGGACAAGAGAGATCATGGGAATGAGCGACCAGAGGGACTCTTAGCTATTGGTTATATGGGCGGAGTTGTACGTCACCGGTCCAAGGGACCCACATTTGACTTTTAGAGATACAATATACCGCACAGCTCGCTAGAGAGATTTGTCCAGTTTTTCAACATTGTGGTGTAGATAGAAATCCCTAAAGCGTAGCCTGCAATTAATTCAGTGTGGATAATATATTTCATATATGTGTGTATTGTGTTCTTAAAGGATTTTGCGAAGGGAAAAGAGGGTTAGTAGATCTTATGCAAATTATTAATATTTTTTTATTATTCTTTATTCATCTTAACCTCACAGCTAAATGTGCCAAGGATAGTTTTTCAATTAATTCATTTCATAAATGATTAATAAAATCAGAAGATTTTCCTCTAAGATGATAGGCTGATAGGAAGTAATTAATAATTCATACCTCACCTTCATCTAGCTTGTTGAATCATCATCATAGTTTTCCATACGCACACACGCTCATGTACAATATATTTAACATCATTAGAATCGAACTCATAGAGATCAATAGTGAGAAGTAGAATAAATGAAAGTCACCCAGTGATATTAAGTGTGAAAACTTACGAAGACTTTTGTGTGTCTTCAGTCCATCAGAAGTCTGAGTCTACACGCTACGTGTCTGACGTCTAACCAGAAATACGTTATCAAACGGACATTTGGCTAGCAGAATTCGCCATAGGACATTCTTCGTTCCTCACTTAAAAAGGAATATTTCTCGCCAACGATCAAGAAGGTGGACGCAGCATTTTTCGTCACGTGCGCACACGTTCAACACATATTTAAATCAAGTTCAAATCACTCGAAAGCTTACTACATGAGTCAATCTAAAGCTCACAGTTGATTAATTATCCAAATATCAAGTTCAGATCCATCGGAAGCTTACCATCTGAAGTCAAGCTAAAGAGGTCTAAAGTTGAATCTAATATTTATACAAAGCGCAACACACTCTTAAGCGCATTCTAGAAAGCAGACTCCATAGTCAAATCCAGTGCAGCTTACTCCAAGTATATTTCATGAATCACGAGTACATACACAAGTTAATGAGTCTACATAGCAAAAACGTTTCATGAAGATATCCAGTCTGGCCAGTACCCTCCGGAGATTAGACAACCGACATTTTCATACGACAACTGTTAACTATTGATCAACGCTACTGAGATATACTCAAACAGTGAAGGATTGTATATCGTCAACGTTCTCATATGACAAAAGTTTTCATCAAAACGTCCTCGACTTAGAGATACCCCACTCGATATAACTTATAACAACTTGGGACATTCTATGCATACATGAGAATCATCCTATCCGGGTGAAGCATTTAGAGATACATGGACTGTGTAGATTACTCAACATTTTGGTAACACGTATCATATCACATCATCATCATTTCGCTTTTATATATATATATATATATATATATATATATATATATATATATATATATATATATATATATATATATATATATATATATATATATATATATATATATATATATATATATATATATATATATATATATATAAACAGTAGAACTCCATTTATCCGAACCCCAATTATCCGAACATCCAATTATCCGAACACTTTCCAGAAAAGAAAAAAATCATGCGCCGCCAGTCACGTTAGACTACATTTCTGAATCTTTTGATGCGGCAAGCTTTAAATGTGTGCGAACAATTTGTAGAGGATGGGATGGGCTAATGGTCGGTCGCTTACGTACAGGAAGTCAGTTAGGTCATAAAGTCAATTAATATCTGGTTTACGAATCCAGTGTACGTGTGCGTTCTAGGCAGAACACTGGCTAAACAGACAGTTCAACTTAAAATAATTGTGTCTGCTACTACAGCAGAATAATTTTGGTGTAAAAGTATTTCTCTGTGCGATATGGCATCTTCCAGTAGGACTGAAGCATATAAAAGGAACCGCAACGTTTTGTCAATTGAAACGAAAACAGAAATTATCAAGAGACTAGAAAAAGGTGAAACTGTGTCTTCACTTGCGAGGATTTTCAATGTTGGGAAAGCTACCGTCTCTGACATCAAAAGTAACAAGGATAAAATCATGAGTTTTGCATCGAAATTGGATAGTGAAAATGGGACGAAGAAACGTAAAACCATGAGAAATGCGAAAGATTTGAAATTGGAAGAGGCTTTGCATATATGGTTTGTGCAAAGAAGAAGCAAAGGGGAACCTATCTCTGGCTCTCTATTGTGTGAAAAGGCACTTCAGCTCAATAATCAACTTGACGGTCCTCCTGACTTTAAGGCTAGCCAAGGATGGTTAAGAAACTTTAAATCTCGTCATGGCATACGAGAATTGGAGATTCAAGGGGAATCCTTATCTAGCGATGCAACTGCCGCTGAAAATTTTAAAGAAACATTCTTGGCTTTTTTGGAAGAAGAAGGTTATTCACTCAATGATGTGTATAATGCCGATGAGACTGGCTAATACTGGAAATCATTGCCTCAAAAATCACTTGCATCTCAGCGCGAAGCAGCTGCCCCTTGGTTTAAAAAGTGCAAAGAGAGAGTAACAATTTTGGTAGCCACGATTGCCAGTGGAAGTCATCGTTTACCGGTGCTAATGATCGGCAAAGCCAAAAAACCCCGTTGTTTAAAGAATGTGACATGTCTCCCATTGTGCTACAAAGCACAGAAGAGTGCGTGGATGAATAGTGAAATATTTCTTGATTGGTATACAAATCAGTTCATCCCAAATGTGAAGAGGTTGGGAGAACAAGAAAAGAAAACTGGAAAAGTAATTCTTCTACTGGACAATGCACCATCTCATCCAGAGACGGATACATTGAATTCAGTTGATGCAAATTTTAAAGTAATTTTTCTGCCTCCTAATGTAACAGCACTGATTCAACCAATGGATCAGGGTGGTATAGCAAAGCTTAAAAAGATGTACAAGAAGGAAGTCCTGCGTCGTTTATTGTTGGCTGAAGATGAAGAAAGTGTGGTGGCGTTTTCCAAAAAGCTTAATCTCAAAGACTTCTGCTATATGTTAGCTGATGCTTGGACCTCTCTGTCACAAGATAATCTCAACAAGGCTTGGAATAGATTGCTTGGGAAAAAAGGAGGAAATAAAACTACTGCAGTGGACACAAATGATGATTGTATAAATGAAGTTGTGGAACTGTTTCAAGCAATGCCCGGATTTTCGGACAGTGACAAAGATTTTGCACACATGTGGCTAGAAGATGATAATGATTCTGGTTTTCAGTTTTTGAATGAAGAAGAAATTTTGTCTTTTGTGCAAAAAGAAAACCGAATACATGTAGTGACCGATGATGAAGACTCCTAGAAGTACTTGTAGATTATGAAGAAAACCCAAAACGTCGACCAAGTCCCGAAGAGGCCTTTATAGCACTAGAAACAGCGATGGCTTGGTACGAGCAAGAAGATGACAGCTGTCATACACAGCTTCTGCTGTTGAAGAGAATGCGGTACTTAGCAGCCAAAAGGAGACTATCCAGTTTGGTGCAAAAGAGGATTCCTCATTATTTTAAATAGTGGGCTACATCTGTGCAAGTACATGTATACGTAAGTCGCGCCTGGTTTTGAATCGTTTGTAATGTTATTTTGAAAACATTTCTCTTTCTTAACAAAAATAATTAATACAAGTAGTACATGCACTGCAGTGTAATGAAAGATTTTGGTGATACAGTGATCTAATACAGTGTGGGTATTATTATTACAGTACAAGTAAATATGTTTTATAGTGTATTTTCCTTGTGATGGTTAATTTGTTTTTAGAAATATGTGTACATATACTCGATATATTATGTAATCCAATTATCCGAACATTTGATTATCCGAACGATGCTCGGTATCATGGGGTTCGGATAAATGGAGTTCTACTGTATATATATATATATATATATATATATATATATATATATATATATATATAATATATATATATATATATATATATATATATATATATATATATATATATATATATATATATATATATATAGGGGGATTTCTACACTCAGATGAGGTTGGGGACATTTTCTGTTACGGGATCTAAGGGCAGAAGCTAAGGTCGTGGGGAAACAGAACTCTTTCCATAATTCACTAGAAAACACTGTCCAGTGGAAACATTCGCATTCTCTTCTTCTTGTCCCTATCTCGGATAGGTCTCTATTCTTTCTTAACGAGCCATTTTCTAGAGACCTACTACCTAATATCTCATAAGCTATTCCGGGCGAAAACTACTGTCGTAGTTGCCCCAATATGCACCAAACGACAGTTCCCCCTATTTTTTTTTTAGAAAGTAAAGAAGATAATGGGCGAAAACATTTTTCCGATAGGGAGACTACTTCTGATGATCAGATTGCCAACTGTTATAACGGTCTTTATAGAGTTTGCAATCATATCTTGTTAGGGGTACGTGTATTATTAGTCGTTTATTTTAAAGAAACGGTTTCCAATCAAATGTTGAGGCACTCTTACTGCGTGGCTGTGAAACATGCAGGAGAATGACATGAATAAGCACATACTGTCATAAATGTTTGCTTGTGTCTAGAAGACAAGGATTAACATTGTACGAGAACATTCAAATATGGAACTGATGGAAGGGATTCAACAAATCAGAGGAACTAGAGGTGAGCACTAAACGCTGAAAATGATTAAGGCACACACACGACACCGACATGAGCATCATATGGTGCAGAACTTTCTGGAAGAAGAAGAAATAGTTGTCCCACATCATAGACTGCCGTAGGGGAGTGTTGAAGGCGATCTTCTCTGTTGTTCTGGAACATTCAATTTGACAACAATGTTCCATATAATGTCAATAAAGTGGTTATAAATTCTGGCCATGTTAGTTGAGTTCTTATATGGTTTCATTCAATATTTTCATCGTGTCAATTGGTGTTGCTTTACGCGAATGCGGGGTGGGGTAGAAAACGTGTGAGCAAACATTTGAAAGTTGCAATTATATTGAACTTGTAATTCCATTGACTTGATAAGTCGGTTCATTGAGTCCACAAATATTTAATACAGTTTACACGTCAAGACGGTTCATGCATGTTGATCACAAAAGTACATATTATAACTTGAAAATATATGGCATATATATGTAGATATCCTATCAGTCCTTGTCCAATAATCAAATTACTGTATGCAGATTGTCATAGCTGTATGCACGCGCGGTTGGGGTTTTCCAACGGCCGACAGTGAGTCTATGAGTCTGGCAAAATCAAATACTATGGACTGTAATTCATCCTTCCTTAATTTTCACTTTCGTACTGACCTTTAATCATTTCAAATCTTCGTAATAGCAATGGACTGACCCATGTCCGTACTTGCATAAAATATATCTGTATGGCAATACCATGCCCAACATTGGAAGGAAAGTCAGACGCGTCTTAACAGCTTGACGGTCAATGTAAAAAGGGTATGGTTTCTTAGTTACCGACTGTGTCCTAAACAACGCTATACACGTCATAATCGATCGTGTATGAAGCGTTCAGTAATTGAAACATCTATCGCAATATATTAAATGTCTTAACCTTTACAATTGCACGTCTGGTAACCTTTAGCAGACGGCGTTAATATCATACACCGTAACAATTCCCTGTACACCGGGGGAAAAAAAAAATCGATAGATTTTTTTTCAATATCTATCCGACTTAACAATTTTTCAAAAAAATTTAACACAATTGTGACATATGGCCGACGATGTTCTGAGTAGAACCGTGTTGCGGTCGTGTCAACTAACTATTTGTCATAGTCATCTAATCATAAATCACATTATATATCAATATTATACATATTATTATATCAACTAAATAAATGTCCAATGTTAATAGTGAATGATAAAATTAAATTAAAGTAAGGTCTGTCGTATTAGTATGTCATATAGGAATTAATTTGACTAATTAAAATTAAATTAATTAATTAAATTAAGAGTTAAATTATTAAGGTTCTAATGTAACGCGATGTTATGAGAGAAGAAAAGACAAACTAAGTGAGAAGAAATAGAAAGAAATTCGAATATAAGTTTTAACTTAATTGTGTGTGTTAAGTGTTAGTGAATAATAACTATCTAATTTAACTAACTAAATAATGTATAGGTACATTTAAAAAAAAAATTATTAATCTAATACTTGTGTGAGATTTATTTTCTCTTTTCATAATTTCTTCTTTTAGTATTTCGTTCTCTTTTTTTTTTTTTGTTCTTTCATTTCATTTTTTTTCTCACATTTCATTTTATTGATAATAATTCAATTAAGAAGTTAAGTTAACTAATTAATTAGTATAGGATATGATGATCCATCCGTAGTCTTGATCCTGATGAATTTTTTTTAGGCAAAAATGTTCAAACGTTCACGTCGGAAAGAAATGTCATTTATCACTGCATCCAAGAATTAAGTATACACAGGAACATCAGTTCGGTTTGTCGTCAGACATAAATCCATGATTGTTCAACGGTATTTATATCTCGTGTATGGACGTTAGACGAAGTTTGAATGTCTATATATACCTTGATTGTCTTTTAATTCAATTCTGTGATGCATATAGTGTTTATACAGTTTAAATTAAAGGCAAGGTTAGTTCCTTTATAGTTGATACTTCGTTCAATCCAATGTAGTTCTGATTGATGTAGTTTAAGAGTGTCAATATTGATTATTCGTCGTCAATAGGATTACGTGACAATGCATCTGCCACACAATTTTCAGTGCCAGGAATATGTTCAATGGAGAACTCGAATGGCTGTAGGATGATTGAATATCTGGCAAGTTTCTGGCTCTTATGATTTGATCGACGCAAGGCTGCTACAGCACGTTGGTCCGTCTGTATGGTGAAGGGAGCACCGAGCAGGAATTTTTCAAGCTTCGTTATTGCCCAGATCACAGACAAAAGTTCCTTGTCGACTGTTGAATACTTCGTTTCTGCCGGCTTCAGCTTTCTTGATATGTATAAGGTGGGATGTAGAATGCCATCATGGTTCTGGAGCAGGCATGCACCAATGCCGTAGTTACTAGCATCTGTTCGTAAGAAAAATCTTTTGGAAGCATCGGGAAGTCTTAAAATTGGTTCATGCGAGAACAAATTTATAATTTTGTTGAAAGTTTCATTGCATGTACCAGTCCATGTCACCTTCACCGGCATATCTTTTTTTAACAATGAAGACAATACAGCCGTGATGGATGACAAGTTTGGTATGAATCTACTGTAATATTGAACAAGTCCTAACAAACTCCTGACCTGTTTCTTCGTCTGAGGAACTGCTATGTTTAGAATTTTGGAGACTGTACTAGGTAACGTTCGGATATATCCCGATCCAATGATATGTCCCAAAAAGGTTATCTCATTACACGCGATTTGCACCTTTGTAGGTTTAGCAGTTAGATGATAATTCCTTAGAGTGTCAAAAACATATCTAAGTCCCGAAACATGTTCCTCAAACGACGAACTAAACAAGCATATGTCGTCAATATATGTAATAACGTCTGGTCTACCTGATAAAATTTGTCGCATCAGGCGAATGAAGGTAGCTGGCGCATTAACAAGCCCAAAAGGCATCACATTCCACTGGTATAGACCTTGTGGAGTGGAAAATGCGGTGTAGTACTTAGCCTTTTCGGTCAGTGGTATCTGCCAATAACCTTTAGTTAAGTCTATCTTACTAAATATAGTTGCGTTGGATAGACGTGGCAGTAAGTCGTCGATAAGTGGATGTGGTTCGCTGTCAACTATAGTCTTAGCATTTAATTTTCTATAATCAACACATAGTCTAATGTTATTGTCCTTCTTCCGGACAATCACTAATGGAGAAGAGAATGGCGAATTACTAGTCTCAATGATTCCCAGAGACAACATCTGTTCAAGTTCCTTAGTAGTTTTAGCAAGGAAATGTAAAGGAACAGAATAGGGATGTACACGAATAGGTGTATCATCATTGAGAGTAATGTCATGACTGATAGCCGATGTGCGACCCGGGACGTCGGTCAACACATCTGGATAAGATTGTAATAGATTAGCAATCTGTAGACGCTGTTGCGGTGTAACCGTTGAAGAGATGGTTACATCCCGCCAAGATTCAGTAGGTTGAACTACTGGTACAGGTAACGGTAACTGTACCTCAGGAAAAGAAGATTCTTCTTCCTGGATGACAGATAAGTTAGTATAATGACAAGTGGATACTGTGTTGTCATCTAGTTCATGAAAAATTGACTGTAAGTGTTCAGGACGTGTATGAAATTGCTTGAGCATGTTAATATGAAATATCTTTTTGTGTCCCTTGATATCTAAGACGTAATCAACGTCGGAAATTTTATCAATGACTTTGTAAGGACCATTCCAAGATATCAATAATTTATTGTTATTGTGAGGAAGTAACACATAAGCCTCGTCGCCTGGGAATAATTGGCGTAATCGTCGAGACCTATTTTGTAGAGATCGAGCCTTAGCTTTTGCAGCCTCAGAAGAAGCTGTTGCCAACTGGCAAGACTCAATAATGTTCTTCCGAAGATTAATCACATATTCGTAAGATGACTGAGTGTCCTGAGTCATCTCGTCGTCAATTAATAAGTCTTTTATTAGTCCCATAGGACCTCTTGGGGGAGCACCAAAAACTAATTCAAAGGGAGAGAAGCCAGTTTGTTCATGCGGTACCTCCCGATAAGCAAATAGAACAGCTGGGAGTGCTCTGTCCCAGTCATGAGGGTGCTTAGCAGTAACCTTATGTAGTAGTTGTTTAAGTGTACGGTTAAGTCTTTCAACCGCACCATTACTCATCGGATGATAAATACTACTTAAATTCCTATCAATGTCCCAAGTTTTCATGACTTCCTTCATGGTGTCAGATATAAACTGTGACCCATGGTCTGATAAAAGTTTTCTAGGAAACCCTATTCTAGAAAAGATGAGATGTAGTGCATCAGCTACATCTGTGGTAGTGGTGGTCTTTAATGGGATAGCTTCTGGCCATCGTGTGCACAAATCAATGCACGTAAGGACGAATCTATGTCCTCTGGCCGATGGTAGCAATGGACCAATAATGTCTATTGCCATTTTGTCAAAAGGTCTCACTGAGATATCGCAAGCCTGAATAGGCGCCGTGTGAAAAGCTCCACGTGCTTTCACTTCTTGGCATGTAGTACAGGAACGTACATACTGCGAAATATCTCTTGACACCCCTGGCCAAAAGAATGAAGACAGTACTCGAGATCGTGTTCGAGTATATCCCATATGTCCAGCACAATGTGAGTCATGTGCATGTTGAAGAATGTACCGTCTAAAAGTATACGGGACCATAACTTGTTGTTTCATTTGTGATTTGTCATTAAAACATCTAATCAATATGTCATTTTTAATAACAAAACAATGTTTGTTATTATTACCTGAGGATAGATTGTCAACTTTATCAACCAATTTAAAAAAATTTTTTAAAGATTTATCCTCTTTTTGTTTGGTTGCAAATGTTTCCCTGTCAATAGGTGAATTGACTACAAATTCCTCTTGGTTGTCTGCATCCATTTTATTATCATCAACTTTCTCCATGAGTTGAGTCTGCGCTCTAGTCGTCACGGCGTTTCCAGTGCATAGGTTATGTTTCTCCCATTCTATAATCTCATCTGGAGTACAATCTTTACTGCCGTGTATACGACCGACCATCAAATCAGCTATCGGCTTTTTTAGCATACATACTTTTACGTTTCCTGTGAAAAAAGGAGTGTTAACATGAATAATAGCTGTGGGGTAAAACTCTATTGTTCCACCAAAAGTCATGCAACGGACATATTCCCCTGTTGCACAGCTAGGATGTACCAGCGACTGTCGTACACCAATCGTTGTGGATCCCGAATCCCTCAACACTGAGACGACGGATCCATTAACTAATCCCCTGTTAAAAATTAGTAGGCCTGTTCCATCGTTGACTGCAAGACCTACCTGTGGTATAATATGTCCGCAGTTGAGCACTGTTTCTTTCGCCTTCTGAAAAATAAGATTGCATTGCTGGCAACTATTTGCCACATTATAATTAATAGCAAAACATGCAGCAGAAGACTGTGTTGTATTATTGTCAAGTGGGACCTGAGCTATAGGGGTAGTATTATTTGTAACTGCCGCCCCTGTATTATGGTTGTAATGAGATGATCCCCGAGAATGAGATCGATTCCGAGTATAATTGTTAGAATTATCTCGTCGTCCTCTATAGCAACTATTATCTCGATGTCTCGAGCCATGATTATTACCATTCCAGTTATTATTATTATTGGGAGTATGTGATCGATTATAATGAGTGTTATGTTGACCATTGTGGTAGTTTGTTTGAGGTGAATAATTTCTATCTCGTGATCTACCTCTGTTGAACTCATTTTTATTGTTGAAATCATTATTATGTCCCTTCTGAAAGTTAACGTTGTGATTTCTTTGGAACCTGCTTCTGTCTACACTGTGATGTCTTTGTTTGTTATTGTGATTGTAGGCCATATTAGACGCCACAGGTAGAGGTTCTCTTAATGAGGAGTTAGAAATGGTTGCATTCGGATGTGCCGAACAGTAGTTTAAAGAAATTTTTTCTAACTCATCCATAGTACCTGGTTTACGCTCCTGCAAATATGCAAAAAATGGCTGGCTAACTGAAGATAATACCTTATCCCGCAGTAGTAAATCAACTAATTTGTCGTATGATTTGTTGACTTCTGCCAGTTCAACCCATCTATTAAATGTATTGCGTATGTTCGCAATGAATCCTGCAAAATCCCTTGGAGATTCAGGTAAAATTCCCTTAAATTTCAACCTACAGTGTTCCTCGTCCAGGTGAAACCTTCGTAAAAGCAAGGACTTAATAGCACCGTAGTTATTAGCTATTGATGGGTCAGCATTTTGAGAAGCTGTCAGTGGTTCTCCAACCAAGAATTCATTTAATTTGAGTACCCATGACTCTTCAGGCAAATGGTTAGATTTGCAAGTCTGTTCAAAACGTGCCAGGAACGATGAAAGGTCGTCGACGTTCAAGTTGAAAATGGGTAATTTAAAGTTGTAGAAGTGTTTAGGTTGGCTGGATGATGATCCATTTTGTGCGTTATTATTCTGGTTTGCATCAGCACTTTGTGCTTGTAATCTTGCTGTCTCCAATTTAATACGCGCCAATTCCATTTCTTGTTGTAAAATAATTTCCTCTCGTTTCAATTTATTCTCTTCTTCCTGTTTGGCGATTGTTCTTTGCTCTTCTCTTTCACGTTGAGCAATCTCTCTCAGTCTATTTTCCTTGGCAATTTGCTTCATCTCAAGTTCTGCTTCCTCTTTCTTTAATGCAGCTTTTTTCTCTTCTTCCTCTTTCTTTAATGCAGCTTTTTTCTCTTCTTCCTCTTTCTTTAATGCGCTTTTTTCTCTTCTTCTTTTCTTTCATATTTTTCCAGTTCTGATTCAGCAAACTGACGAAGTTCTTGAGATTTATAACCATATTCACGACCAATCTTAACGAAATGGTCTATAGTAAGCATTTTGACTTTTATCTGTAAGTAATTATTGATAATTACTGATTAAAATAGTCAATAGTAGCTTCAGAGTAATTATTATACTTACTCAACTTAGAAATATTCAATATAAGTAATCACAATAGTACTGAACTTAATGTCTAAGTTCAACTAATAGACAATATTTTGTAACAATATTGTATCTAAATAATACTATATCATAAATAGTTATGATATCTGTTAAATATAATGTAATTATATCACACAATTAATCTCAATATCCAATAATGTTGGGTATAATTCCTAGTAATTATATTGTTCAATGTACTAAGTCACTCTCTTAGTACCAGAAAAGTATATTAAATAATATACAATGGGTCTATTACCTCAAAGGTAGCTATAAGATTATTTATTTTGTCAATATATATATTATATTATTATGCCCTAGGCATCTATGATAAATTGTAGTGCTACTTTCTTGGACTATCACTGCATAATTATGCAATGTCCCATATTAACCTTAAATTTCAGAAAAAATTAATTAAATTAAATTACAAGTGTATTATTGCATATAATTATCATATTATTAATGTAATATTAATATATATTATGAGGACAGACAAGCAATGATGCAACTAAAGGGTACAAACAATGTCAAGACGCAAACAAGACATTTTCACAATTAAAAATGAATTTATGAACTAAATAAAATAAGCGGAAATGTCACAGACCAAATGAAGGGCAAGGTCTGACCGGAGGTCAACTGAATATTCAAGGTACACACAAAAAAAAAATGACTGCGAAAAATGATGACGTCACAGGACTCATAACGGACGAAAATTTAATAATCATAAAATAAATGATAGTCAGAGGAGAATGGACGAAATAGTAACGAACATGGTACAGAACTGAATAAAATTATTAACTGAATACGAATAAAATACACCAATTATCTACGGGACAGTACAGCTAACGCAAATCGCCAAACGATAGCAGATTTGGACAACAAGTCCAATGTCAAACCTCAATGGGGTTTCCAAAGGTGCAATCGTTTAACTGCCCTAAGAAACGACCGAAATTAATTCAGGCATCGTGAGAGCCGCAGAATTTAATTTCAGTTCATCCTCCCTACCTCCCACGAATTAACAACAAATACATACGATGGAAAACAAATTTAACATATATACATGAAAATACATAGACATGCCTGATCAAAGCAAAATGGACTCAGCACTGTTATTTATCGACCGACAAAGGTCACACCTAAATGACTTATCTTTTGTGCTCAGTTCGGACTCCTGTCGATGACGGTATGCACCAACGGTGTAGAAGTGTGTCTGACTGTTTGCTCTTGATGCATATACAGGGTTTATTCGTTGACTTTGTTATTTTTTTCTCCGTAGAAACTAGGCTTGCTGCTGTCAACTTATGGCATGTACACGAACTTTGGTGACGTCACGTTGTTAGGGATTATACTGAGTACTGCGTCATAGGTCATAATTCAGCACATCATGTGATCGTCCTTCAAATGTAAACAATTGTTAATTTCCGAATTTTTTTTTTTTCGATCCCCAATCAATGGACACCATCTGTTGAAGGCGATCTTCTCTGTTGTTCTGGAACATTCAATTTGACAACAATGTTCCATATAATGTCAATAAAGTGGTTATAAATTCTGGCCATGTTAGTTGAGTTCTTATATGGTTTCATTCAATATTTTCATCGTGTCAATTGGTGTTGCTTTACGCGAATGCGGGGTGGGGTAGAAAACGTGTGAGCAAACATTTGAAAGTTGCAATTATATTGAACTTGTAATTCCATTGACTTGATAAGTCGGTTCATTGAGTCCACAAATATTTAATACAGTTTACACGTCAAGACGATTCATGCATGTTGATCACAAAAGTACATATTATAACTTGAAAATATATGGCATATATATGTAGATATCCTATCAGTCCTTGTCCAATAATCAAATTACTGTATGCAGATGGTCATAGCTGTATGCACGCGCGGTTGGGGTTTTCCAACGGCCGACAGTGAGTCTATGAGTCTGGCAAAATCAAATACTATGGACTGTAATTCATCCTTCCTTAATTTTCACTTTCGTACTGACCTTTAATCATTTCAAATCTTCGTAATAGCAATGGACTGACCCATGTCCGTACTTGCATAAAATATATCTGTATGGCAATACCATGCCCAACATTGGAAGGAAAGTCAGACGCGTCTTAACAGCTTGACGGTCAATGTAAAAAGGGTATGGTTTCTTAGTTACCGACTGTGTCCTAAACAACGCTATACACGTCATAATCGATCGTGTATGAAGCGTTCAGTAATTGAAACATCTATCGCAATATATTAAATGTCTTAAACTTTACAATTGCACGTCTGGTAACCTTTAGCAGACGGCGTTAATATCAGGTACCCATTTACAGTTGGATGATCGAATACCAGTGTGACGAGTAGGGTGTATATGGGTGGATGTGGAAGATCGAGCAACAGTCATACACCGCCCGTCAAGCTCACTGTCTAAGGATTAATACACCAACTCCAACAACCATATCCAACAATATATTATATCACACATATCACTGTTATGATTAAAATTCATAACGATTATGTCGATATAATAGGCAGCTCAACAGGGCTCCTTTTTTGTTTATTTTATATGGAGTCACTTATTAATAAATGAAATGACGTCATGCCGATATGGTTTACTGGCAGACGTGAACAAACTTGAAGCAGAAGTGAGGTGATCGTCTGCAAGAGAGAGATGCGGCGTGTGTTTGGAAGTGTGCGGACGTATGTGTTTTGAGCTCCTGCAGTGTGTTTCCTGAATTATTCCATCACCAGGACATCAATATACTTGGTTGAGGTGCTCCTGGCTTATTCTGGTAAGGAAATGTGTGCTTATTCATAAAGATGTCAAAAGGACGATATTAAATAAAGTTTGACTGAGCGCCAATGACAAGCGTTTGATAGGAAACGAACTGGACTTAAACGTACTATTGCATTTGCCTTTGGGCCTTCTTCTTCTTCTTTGATCCATAACCACCAACCGTTAAAGTAGTCAACGGCCATCACGCCTGGTGGCGTCTTGTAGGGCAGCAACAAATTGATTCCACTTTGCTCGGTCGGCGGCCATCCTTCGTACAGTGCCTTAGCTCTGGTTCATTCGTTGCATCTCGGCTTCCACAGTTCTCCGCCAAGTTGTTTTTGGTCGGCCTCTCTTTCGCTTTCCCTCGGGGGTCCATAGCATAGCTGTTCTTGTGATGGTATCAGGGTCCCTTCTGAGGACGTGGCCAACCCAACTCCAGCGCCTGCCAGCTATGATGGTGTGCATGTCCTCCTGCTTATTCCGAATAAGTAGTTCTTGGTTGCTGATGGTGTTTGGTCAAAAGATTCGGAGAATTTTCCTTAGGCAGATTGTGTGGAAGGGGGACAGTTTCGACATTTCCTTCTCTGTTACTCTCCAACATTCCGCACCATAGAGAAGCACAGAAAGTACACAGCTCTTAAACAGTCTTAATTTGGTGTTTGTGCTGCACTGGGAAGACTTCCAAATGTTGTTGAGACTAGCAAAGGCTGTTCTCGCTTTATTCATTCTGTTGTTAATGTCCTTGCTTGTTCCGCCGTCAGGTGTTACTATGCATCCTAGGTAAGTAAATGTGTCTGTCTGTTCTAACTGCTGGTTCCTTACTGTTATTGGCTCAGGATTGCCCACATTTAGTGTCATGACCTCTGTCTTTTTCAGATTGATGTTCAGGCCAACCTGCTGGCTATACTTATTCAGTGTATTGGTTTTGTCTTGAATCTGTTGATGTATTTGGGAAACTTAAAACCTTAAAGACTAAGCCCGCCTTTATAAATACAGAGACTGAAAAAACTTAATCTTGCTAAGCGGTTATATATGAGGCTGGCAACCTCAACATATAAAACTAGTATATTCATAAACCACTATAGCAAGCGCTGGTGATTTCTTCTGGCTAGTCGTGCGGAAAGCCGACAGCAGAGGTGACCCAGACTCCGAATGGAGCAGTGATGACTGATGATTACATCACATGTGCCTAAAGTGTATAATATTTTGGGAGATATATGCACTTTGTTAATTGTAACTCAGGCAACTCATTATTCCCGCTGTCCAGACACATTTTCTCTGTTAATACCCAGAGGAATATGGTGAATTTTATTCATCTTCCCTGAGCTACACTGTGTTCTCAGGAATTTAATTCTTCTGAGAACATTGCTGGGTGGACAGAGAGAATGCAACTGTTAATTGGCAGCCCACAAATGTACTTAGCAAAGGCATTTGTTTTCATATTTTTCCAAACGTTCGTGATTACAAGCTATCAGACGGTTCGAAGTACTGAAGTTACTATGCCACTCGTGTGAGAGAAGTACACCCATCACCAAGAAGTGACCAAAACCACAGCTGCAGGACTCCCTTATATCAGTTAAGGGCTTATAAAAAGGCACAGCAAAAAGGACATACTTTTCTGACTATATCCCCAGCCTAAATGTCCGTGAAAAGAAAATTCGATTCCAATATAAAAGTCACCAGCATTTTATTTATTTTAAACTGTTAATACTAATTGATTTTTAAATTTGTTACATGTTATTTTAAAACTAACTAAACATGGTTGATTCAGTTATTACATGTATGAAAGCAAACGTATGGGCCAGAATACAGTATTTCATATATATATACATCTAGACAAATATTTACCTCTGAAGCTATACCTTTATAAGAGGAAATTCACTGAATTAACTCAGCTGGGGGTTGAAAGGGCTAAAATTCATTGCTTAAATCCTTCACAAAAGGCGACGGACAGATATAAGTTAACAAATGTTCAGCGCTAAGCAGCATTGTTCTTGACTTCTGAATTATCTTGTGAAATCTCCCGTAAGGTAGAAGCGTCATTAACCTTCTATCTACAGTTCTGCCAAGAGTAATCTTGTGCGAAGGTAGATACCTTTGACGATCCATTTAGATACTCTTGAGTTTTGGCCACTGTTGGACCACTACTGCAAAGCAGGGGAGGAAATCCGTGATAGTTTATAGGAAGCAAGCCTATAGTACACACAACATGACAGAGTACTGAGAAGATTTCCAAATGTTGTTTAGACTTGCAAGTGCAGCACAAACACCAACGGAAGATTATATGAGCGTTGCATATTTGATGTACTTTTATATGGCGCGGAGTGGAGGAGAGTAACAGACAAGGATGGCGCGGAGTGGAGGAGAGTAACAGACAAGGAAATGTCAACATTTTCATCATTCCACACAACCTGCCTTTGGAAAATTCTTCGAATTTTTCGGCCGAATACCAGCTCCAATCAGGAACTGCTTAGACGGTGCAGTCAAACAGGCAGGCACGCTTTCATTGCTGGCATGGCGATGGAACTGGTTTGGCTATGTCCTCAGATAGGACTCTGATACCATCACCAGAACTGCTATGCTATGGACCCCAGAAGGACGACGAAAGAGAGGCAGACCAAAGACAACCTGGCGGAGAACAGTGGAGGCTGAGATGTAAAACATGAACCAGAGTTGGGGTACGGCACGAAGGATGGCCATCGACCGAGCAAAATGAGGACAGTTTGTTGCTGCCCTACAAGACGCCACTTGGCATGATGGCCACTGACTGCTTTGTCAGTCAGAAGCTAAGGATCCAAGAAGAACAGGAAGAAGAAGATAGAATATTGATGTTCACAGTAATCAGGTCTGAAGCACACAACAAGATAGAATATTGTTGTTTACAGTAAACAAGTCTGTAGCACACATAACAAGATAGAATATTGATGTTTACAGTAATCAAGTATGCAGCACACAATAAGATAGAATATTAATGTTTACATTAATCAAGTCTACAGCACACACAACAAGATAAAATATTGATGTTTACAGTAATCAAGTCTGCAGCACACAACAAGATAAAATATTGATGTTTACAGTAATCAACTCTGCAGCACTTACAACAAGATAGAATATTGATGTTTACAGTAATCAAGTCTGCAGCACACACAAGAAGATAGAATATTGATGTTTACAGTAATCAAGTCTGCAGCACACACAACAAGATAGAATACTGATGTTTACAGTAATCAAGTCTGCAGGATAAACAAAAATATAGATTATTGATGTTTACTGTAATCATGTCTGCAGCACACACAACAAGATAGAATATTGATGTTTATAAGAAGCAGGTCTATAGCTCACACAAGAAGATATAATATCGATGTGTATAGGAAACAATTCTATAGCACAGACACAACTTGATAGAATATCGATGTGTATAGGAAAAAGTCTATAGCACAGACACAACTTGATAGAATATCGATGTGTATAGGAAACAAGTCTATAGCACACACAACATGATAGAAAATCTATGTTTATAGCAAACAAGTCTATAGCACACACAGCATGATAGAATATTGATGTTTATAGGAAGCAGGTCTATAGCACACACAACATGAAAGAAAATCGACGTTTATAGGAAACAAGCACACACAACACGATAGAATATCGATGTTTATAGGGAAAAGTCGTTAGCACAGACACAGCAGCATGTTAGAATATCGATGATTTATAGTCTGATTATAAGACAGTGTACAAAAACACTTTGCTGACTTAGAAAAATATTTATTTGTGTTGATATAAATGTTTACATTATTCCAACAATGTCAGTAAACGTCAGCTGCTCACAAACCTCACAAATAAACATAAAATGGCCACCCCACGTGGTACAGATTTATCTTCAAGAGATCTAAAACATTCCCTCTCTGTGGAGCATAGATCTTCACCACGTGAATGCCAAGCCATCCTAGTCTGTGTCTCGTTCTGTCCATGTCTTTATAGTCCCTGTTAAGTCTGTCTTCAGTTGCCTTCTTTGTGGGTTTCTCTGTTTTCCTATACGTCCTTCGTCCTGGGGGTTCCAGGAAAAAGAAAGTCTTGCAATGTTATAAACTGGTTTCCTCAATTTTCTATTCAACATCACTGTCTTATCCTCATCTCTAGCTTCCCTGGTTCTTGTCTGGTTCTTGTCGTCAGTTGCCCATTCGTCACACCATTAAGAACCTTCTATTCTACATAAATATCTCGGGTCCACTATATGTAGTGATGGAAGATCAAATAAAGAAATCAAGACAAGACTTGAGATGGCCTCAGCTGCCATGACAAGGTTGAATGTGATATGGAAAAGTAACATCAGTTTTCCTGTGAAGATCAAATTATACAAATCACTTGTATTATCTATTCTCTTGTATGGGTGTGAGGGCTGGACACTCACTGCAGATACGGAGCGAAGGATTCAGGCTTTCGAGCATAAATGTTATAGAAGAATTTTGCGCATTTGTTATAAAGAGCACAAAACAAATGTCTATGTTAGAGAGAAGATAAACACCTATGCAGGCCACCAAGAACCACTTTTGTCAATAGTGAAACGTCGAAAGCTTGCCTGGTTTGGGCATGTAACTCGTCATGACTCCCTTTCGAAAACGATCCTTCAGGGAACAGTCGAAGGTAAACGGAGAAGAGGAAGGCAGAGAAAATCCTGGGCTGATAACATCAAAGAATGGGCAGGACACGGTTTTTCCACACTTGTACGCATTGCTGAGGATAGAGAGCAGTGGAGGACCCTGTCTGCTGATGCTTCCACCATGGCACCCCTACGACCCATGACGGGTTACGGGCTGAGATGAGATGATGATTCTACATAAGCACTACTTCTTGGATGTTGTCGTTTTTGTTGTTCTCCATGTTCGAGAATCATATAAAATGGCTGCCTTCACACCTGAGTTGAAGATCCTTATTTTTGTGGTAGATTTTGAATTTTTTAAAAATTTCTATTTATCTCCCATGCAATGAAAGCTTCTCTTGCGTTTTAGATTCTTATAGTTTTACCACTGTCTGTTCCTCTAACTTTGTCTAGCTGTGATAAAATGTTGCAGATGTATATATGTTTCAATTTTACACAGCAGTTGCTACCAGATGTGTGTAAAAACACAAAGCCATAAACAGAGAAACAATAAAACCAACCAGGCATGTCATAACAGGCAACTGAAGTGAGGGTGTCCTTGGGGCTAGCAGCCTCGTCATGTAAAACATGTTGCTGTAAATCCCACGACTGCAGGAGAAGGCAGAAATTGTACAGGGTACAGCCATACTGCAAGGGGAGTCAACTCCGGTGGGTACCAGGTGCTCCTTGAGAATGTTAGTTCATTAATTCCTTCACGATGATGGACGATAAATGTGATGTGAGATTTTGTAAGTAGAAGAACGTTGGTTCATTAATTCCTTCACGATGATAGACGATAAATGTGATGTGAGATTTTGTAAGTAGAAGAACGTTGGTTCATTAATTCCTTCACGATGATAGACGATAAATGTGATGTGAGATTTTGTAAGTAGAAGAACGTTGGTTCATTAATTCCTTCACGATGATAGACGATAAATGTGATGTGAGATTTTGTAAGTAGAAGAACGTTGGTTCATTAATTCCTTCACGATGATAGACGATAAATGTGATGTGAGATTTTGTAAGTAGAGAACGTTGGTTCATTAATTCCTTCACTATGAAAGACGATAAATGTGATGCGAGATTTTGTAAGTAGAAAATGTTACACACACACGCACGAAAATATTCCATAGCCAGGAACTGTCAGTGAGAACTTTCATTCATCATTCAAGTCTTCAATAAACATTATCGCTTAGCAGTCAATTCCATCAACAAAGATTATAGTTCATAAGTGTTGTTTGTTAATGAGACTGTTGTTCTGTAATCAACCAAGATTATAGTTCACGCGTTTTGTTTGTTAATGAGGTTGTTGTTCTGTAATCAACCAACATTACGAGCAGTCATTAGTCAGATTGCTAATGAAATTATTGTGTAATCAACTAAGATTATAGTTTGTAAATCAGAAATGTTAACAAGGTTATGGTTCAGAAGTCAACAAAGATTATACTAGTAGCTCATAAGTCAAGTTTGTTAACAACATTATGGTTCAGAAATCAACAAAGATTATAGTAGTAACTCATATGTCACGTCGGTTAACAAGATTATGGTTCAGAAATCAACAAAGATTATGCTAGCAGCTCATAAGTCAAGTTTGTTATCAAAATTATTGTTCAGAAATCAACAAAGTTTCTAGTAGTAGCTTATAAGTCAAGTCTGTTAACAAGATTATGGTTCAATAATCTGGACAGATTATAGTTCATTTAATGAGATTGTTATTCAGTAGTTGTATTTGTCAACTTGGTTTATTAGTCATCAAATAAATATACATAAATATGAATCATATGTCATTAGATGAAGTGAAATGCCACACATAATGTTTCATTAGGTGAAGTGAACTACCACAAAGAATATTTCAATCGATCATGTGAACTATCACAAAATTATTTTATTTGATCAAGTGAACTATCACTCAGCAATGAAATATATCAACTATAACCATTGTCCATTAGCAAAGATATTTACAACACGATCACGTATACAAACATTTCCATGGTAACTGTCCACAAAACGCAGACGAGATATAGATATTCTTAACTTCAAACAATAAGAGTAAAACCTACACTAGTTATCAAAATAAGCGAAGACATTTAAACAATAAAGAAACGCGCGATAATCTCTACTGCAGCAAGAATTTCAGAACAACAGCCAGCACAACCAGGCCAAAGGTAGCTGAAGGATGGATACTCCGTGGTACAACGCTTCCACTCTTCTCTGGGTTGAGAGAATAACAGAGTGGCCCCTGACAGTCCCATGTTGCTGTAGATTAATGGTGGTAACAGAGATGGTTAAATATGTGTGTGAATCTTTGTTGGATGTTGGTAAGACAGGCTATCACACATTTGTGTTTGAATGTTTGTTGGATGTTGGTAAAACAGGTTATTAACCATGTGTGTGAATGTTTGTTGGATCTAGGTAAGAGAAGTTACCAAACCTGTGTATGAATGTTTGTTGGATATCAAACATTTATATGTGAATTTAATTTTGAATTCACGTTGACAATGTTCTATTTTGTAAAAATACATTTGAGTTGTGTGTATTACATAATGTTAATGATGATTCGCCTTCTAAAATAACTAGCATGTCTCTTACCCCCTGAAGGTAGGTCTTCTACGCCCAGGGGGTGCATGCACTCCTGATTTAGAAGCACTGGTATACGGGAAAGGCTTCGGGAGTAAACCTTCAGGATAAATCCGGAGTCGGATTTCCTAAGTCAGTCAACATTATTCTGGCAACTCCTGCGACGTGCCTGGTACCAAACTGTATCGGCTGCTGCCGTGGCTTTGGATCTATCGGCTACATGGAGAGGGGGACATGCAGAATGAGCAACAGCTGGATCTGCATATAACTGTGGCCAAGCTCGCGCCCTGCAGAGGATCTCGGCCAATTGGCGCAGGGCATGGAAAAAAGCAGCTGTCACCTCAGGGGTGTACTCCAATAGTCATTTATGACTGTAAGGGGCAATTAGCAATGGGGGAGATTGGGTTCAATCCCCGAGTGAGAGACAGATGTAAGCAAATCTGTCGGCAGTATGCATGGTTAAACCATAGAAACATACACACACACACAAACACACATCATACAAACACAAAAACATACAAACACACACAATTATACGAGAACACACACATAATATAGAGTACAGGAATAAGCACAAAGATGTAAATATGCAAGAACAAACGTGTGCAATAATACATATATTCTTGCACACATACGTAAGGCATACTTCCACATATACACGTATTATTCATACATATACACACACATACACATATCTAATCACACATAAACTCATCATCACCCCCCCCGTCAGCTCCCCAAGGAGCATAGACCTTCAACAAACAGGCCAAGTCTTCCTGTCACGTGACATCAGTTCAAGGTCTTAACGTCTCTCTCCAGTTCTCTTCTCCTGGTGTTCTTCTGTCTACCTAACTTATCCAGGGGATTGCTGAACATGAACTACCGTGTAATACTATCAACAGGTTACATAATACTTGCCTAAATGTACACATACACGCACATATATATTATGTATACTTGCACCAAGAGACTTACAGAAGAGTGTTACTGTGGCCATATGCTCTCCTTTAGAGTTGATGCCCACACAGAAGTAGTCGCCGTAGTCGCCAGCCTGGACATATTTGATGGTCAGTGTGTACCACTGCTCGCCCGCAAACAGATTCTGTGTGTCAGTGGCCTGAATGGTAAGAGTTGGCTACGTGTCAATGTGTGCAAATGTGTCTACGTGTCAATATGTACAAATGTGTCTACATGTCAATGTGTACAAATGTGTCTACGTGTCAATGTGTACCAATGTGTCTACATGTCAATGTGTACAAATGTGTCTACGTGTCAATGTGTACAAATGTATCTACGTGTCAATGTGTACCAATGTGTTTACATGTCAATCTGTACAAATGTGTCTATATGTCATTGTGTACAAATGTGTCTACATGTCAATGTGTACAAATGTGTCTACGTGTCAATGTGTACAAATGTGTCTACGTCATTGTGTACAAATGTGTCTACATGTAACTGTGTACAGATATGTCCACGTGCCACTGTGTAAAAATGTGTCTTCATGTCATTGTGTATAAATATGGGTGTCTACATGTCACTGTATAAGTGCATATGTTGCTGTGTACTGATGTCTGTACATATCACCATGTACAGGTGTATATACATGTCATCGTGAACAGATGGGTGTACAAGTCATCATGTATATGTGTGTGCCATGTACTGATATTTATATATGTCACTTAGTACAAGTGTGCACATGTTACAGTGTCAGGTTCATGTAAAGTCATCAGGTACAACTGTGTACATGTTTCTGTGTGCAGATATGCGTACATGTCACTGTGTACAGATATGTTTATATGTCACTGCATACAGCTACGTTTATGTCACTGTTTACACATATGCGTACATCCTCCGAATATAGTTGTGTATACATGTCATTGCTTAAAGATGCGTGTATATGGTCCCACTGTGTAGATGTCAACATGTACGGTTATGTGCACATGTCACCACTGTACACAATTGTGTACATGTTTGCACGTACAGAGTGTTTACTTGTAGCCACTATGTATAGATGTATGTCCGTGTCCTGCATGTACAGATGGTGTTCATTTTATTAAGCACATATGTGTTCCACATGTCAATGTACAGGTCGGTAACCCAGATTGCGAACACCCATAAACTGAAATATTCCGAAGATTGAAAGTTTTTCGGCCGACATTTGGGCGATTTTTGGGCTACTTTGGGCGAAATTATAAAACCGAAAAAATTTGAAAACCGAACGCGACAATCCCTGGACATTTCTGATTCTGTGTTACCAAACTGTATAAGAAGTGTCTACATTTCAGTGTGTATATGGGGGTCGTCACCATGTGATGTCACACAGTGAAGGGGGGGAGGGGTTTAAAATTTGGTGACGTTGTGTGACGAAGGGGGGGGGGGTGAATGTGACGACACACAAAAATAAAAGAATCGTACTCGCTTCTTACCGAAGTTATGTTTCCACATTTATCAACATTAGCTAACTTTTAGTCGCATTTGTTAACTTGTATCTGCAATCGTTAGCTTTTTGTCGTAATAGATAACAACTCCCCCATGTAAGACTTATATCCCCTTGTATATTTAATTCTCTCAGACGCGCCGTCACGGACGTCAGTCACAAACTTTTTCCCACCAAAGTTGCCATCTGGAAACTACATAAAAGTCTTGCGCTTCTGGAATTTGCACTAAACTGCACGAATCTCAATGTAGCATGCATCTTTTTTCCTTACAAAAGTTGCAGTTATATTTTAAATAATAAATAGAAAACACATGGTAAAGTGTCAAAAATTTACAATACATTTTATTGTTATAATTTTTTTTCGTTTGATTATTTCCCTTTGAAAGGGAGAAATGGCACAAATTGTGTGACGTCATCTATGGACGAACCCTATGTCACTGTGCGCAAATGTGTGTATAAGTCACAATGTACAGATGTGTGTACATGTCCTGTACAGATGTGTGCATATAACTGTACACTTGCGTGTACATGCCCCACTTACAGTAGTGTGTACATGTCCTGCTTTACAGAAATGTGTACATGTAAATGTGTACAGTTCTGTGTACATGTATCACTTAAGGTGTATACATGTCAGCGTGTACAGGTGTGTATACATATCACCACTGTGTGTAGATGCATGTACATGTCCGTGTGTACAGATGTGTGTACATATCACCACTATGTGTAGATACTGGTGCGGGTAAATTCTAGAATGTTTATTCTTTTAGGAACCGTCCTCCCGACGTCCTGTGGTAAGAGTGCATTAGACTTCAGGCTTGACACTCTTTAATACAATGGCCTGCTGAGTACCTTCCAGGGTTGTCCTTGGATATTCCATTTCAGGAATTATAATATTTATATATTGGTTTGGCCAGTTACACACAATCTCCCTGGCCCCCGCACCTCAGGTACTCAATAACAAGGCCCAACTTCTTGGCACAATTCACATCCATTTAATATACATATTACTCCATTTGAGTATAATACGACATCTTAGCTTTTACTAGCACATGTCTCTACTGTCCTTGATTTCGCTCCTCTCAGTTTTAATCGAACAGTCAACTTACGTGCACAAGAATTCCATATACACTGCTAAGACTAATCTGACATTATACTATTAGTGAAAGCATAAAGCAGTGATGGTAATCGATCTTGCAGGTGACATATAAAAATGCCCAAAGGCAATTAACACATTTTACAAGCAGGTCCTACTGGACACATTCCTTGCTCACTGGTCAAACGACACAAGCAGAATGCCGGTTCGAGACGCTAGCTTGTCCCAGATCAGAAATGCCGTCTGCTGTTAATTCAGAGCAGCAGACACGACGTCACTTCCTGCAACCACGGGATACCGTGTGTAAACAATATATATCAGGAAGTGATCGACATGATATGATATTTACTCATATCAGATACACGTACATGTCAGCGTGTACATGTGTATGTACATATCACCACAATGACGTTATCACCTGTTTAGTTGTGTCGAATTTTTCGTTGTTGAGCAGACGAGTCCGTGTGTCTCCCTTCATGACCATCCAGTACACGGTCGGTGTGGGGTAACCTGTGTCAGAGAAACAATAACTGGTGTCAGAGAAATGAAAACTGTGTGGGAGAAATTATAACTGGTATGACAGACATGATAACTGTGTGGGAGAAATGGTAACTATAGGAGAAATGAGAAATGTTGTGAGCTAAATACACCTTGTGTGGTAAACATTACATCTTGTGTGGTAAAAATTACACCTTGTATGGAAAAAAAACCCTCTGATGTGAGAGAAATGATAACTTGTGTGTGATATACGTGAACTGGTGCTGATGACATTGTAGTGTTCCACTTTCTCACCGACTATTTCTTTGTCTAATTTTTTATTCCTCTCAAAATCTCTCTTAGCTCTGGAAATGAAAACATTCTTCTTCAGATTTCTTCTCGCCAATAGTACTTGTTGAACCTTCGCGATTTCTCACGGCGCAGGGTCAATAAATTATTCACTTGGCCAGTGGAAGTCATTTCACTTGGACTGTGAAACCCAGTGCTACGACAAGCCCGGAAGTGAACCCTTTTGTAACTCTTGACTGGACGTGCGTAAATCAAGGGGGTTACGCCTTGCAGTCCACCATACTGGGACATTTTTAAATGAAGATAACTTCATCCCCCTGTGACTCCAGAAGAATTTGCAATGAGGCCACCCAAGAGGTCAAAGGGAGATGCCAGTGGAAAATTCTTGAAGAGACAATTTAAGACATTCTACTTGTAACTGTCCAGTGCAGCAGACGTGAGCTAATGGGCCGCAAAGTGGCGTTACTTTTGCGAAATCCATATTGAATCGTTCGAGCGAGTAAGTGATCTAACCGATAACCTTTTAAATGTATTTTCATTTCAGTGACAGAAATTGTAATTTGCATATTTACATGTTACTCAACTATTTCTAATGTATGAATTCACTGAATTCATAATTAATCACTGATCTTCTTCTCACATCCTTGCAGAAATAAGGCAGGGTTAAATAATTCATGTATAATTTTATTGTTACTTTAGGATTTGTATTACTGAACTAAGCAGAACAGAAAGTATCATAGTGGTCCTTGTACTTTCTATTTCTTATATGTTCCATTGTTCATTGTCAAGACTACAAACTTGATAAGTTCGTTCTCAGTCACAATTTTTATCTCTTTGTCTCATATTGGACGTTAGTGATTTCATCATGGAATATTCTTTATATGTTTTTAATACAATTCTATGTATATACCATGTTTGATGATCGGAAGAACTAATATCAGTTACATGAATGATATTTTTGACAGGAACCAGAACTTTAAGAATGTTTACAATTATTTAGCTATTTAATAAATGTACCACTTGACTGACAAAATGTACGCCAGCGGTTTTCAAGCCCTTTAGATCATGACTACCCTCAAAATGATTTACTGCTCAAGTGGCAAAAAGGTAAATCAGTGTTTCTCAGATCTTGGCAGCCATGACCCCCAAAAGGTTTTACTACAGCATAGGAAACTATAACCCAGTGGTTCTCAAACCATTGGTGACAATGACCCCAAAATGAGTATACTGCTCTATGAGCACAATGTGAACCAGTATTCTCAAACATTTGATGACCACAGTCCCAAACATTACAGTTTGTGAAACCCGCTGCCCACATGGGGAAAACCACTGCTGTAAATAAGCAGACAGCCATACAGAGGTTGAGAACTCCAGATACGCTTATAATGTCAGTTAAGTAGTAGTATTTCATAGATACTATATAACACTTTGTTATTGAATGTCAGCTATGAGTTTTTTAATTTGATTTCTGATGGACGCTTATCGCCCATCAGACATAGGAGATGATTGCTCTTGAAACACCACTAATGGGACTTCAATTATGTCATCCTCCAGTCAAACCAGGTTACGCTACAAAACCAGGTTACGAGTTGAGGGTACAAACCAGGTGACCATATCAAAACTCAGTTTACCCCTACCAATCATATCCTATCAACCAGTAACTCATTGCTTACCAACCATCCCCTACAAGAGTACAACTCTAGGATGTCATACCAGGTGACTTTAACCTGAGTATTAGTCCAGTAAGCAGAAAAGGTATTCAGGAGGGCTGACTTACTTGATCCGTGTTTGTGATGTGCACTGAGTCCAGGGAAGCAAACTCTGCCACCCTCTGAATCCATATAACTGTTTAACTGGCCCCTCAGTGCTGGGACAGACCAAACCAAGAGAGTCCGACCAAAAATCATCTCAGCAGCTACTAAAGACCTTGAGGAGATGAGTATAACATCTACCAGCAAAACTACTATAGAAAAGATCTCCTAGTCCATATGATGACCATAGTTTTGTTTTTTCTAAACATAAGAACCTACAAAATTTTGTTCATTTGTAAATCTTTAAGAGTTGTGAGAATCTATATCTCTTTCTAAATTTAACTCAACAGAGTCAGTTGTTTATTTTTTATTGTTACCTTTATTTGGGCTGTATTTTGTTTTTTGTTTAAAACATAAATCTACACCCTGGGGGCCGAGCCATAATTAAACTAACCTAGTGGGTCGGGATAGTTTAGTTAATTTTGCTCGACACCAAATTTCATTTTTCAACCAGATGTGGTTTACATAGTCCTTTTGTAGGATTCCTGAGAGAGAATTTATCGTCCAGAAAATATCCTGTTTAGTTGCCAGAATTCTCTTTGTATTAAGGATTTCTAGTAGACTGTTTCCCGAGAAGAGGCAGTTTGTTCGAACTCATAGAGATATCTGTAGCTTTTATTATTTCATTCATCCAATCTGTCACTCTCCTTAAAAATCACACCACATACATAATAAACTTGTGTGAGAAATTATAACGTGTGGGGGAAACAACTCATATGTGAGAAATGATAACCTGTGTGGGGGAAATAACATGTGTGTAAGAAATAATTTCTTGTGTGGGAGATATTAACTGGATAATGAGTTACCACATGCAACACAGCTGTCATCAACAAATAGACTTCAGCTTCCGCCTAAGTCACGTGATGAACCAACCTACCCTGTACGATACAATCCAGTTTAGCATTAAGACGTCCATTAGCAAACTGTCCTACTGAATCCTGGAGGACACGGACTGTTGGCTCCTGGAGGACATACACCTGTACACATATGACGGTAGGGGATGGGACGGGGGTGAACAAAAGAAGGAGCGTGAGTAGGGTAATATTCTCATAGTTCTTTGTGTTATCTTCTGTCTTCGACAACTGGGGGTCACGTTAAAATATGAAGACATATTATCTGCCCTATTATTATTATCGTGACTTTATCATCATAACCATTATTTCCCATTTCATTAGGAAATATTTGAAAATCATGAGAAATCAAATCCACCACAAAAATCAGAATCTTCAACTCAAGTCAGTCCTATTGTAACAAAAATGATGTCACATAATTTTTGGGTCGCTCTCTTGTCCACCACGGCCGTATTCTGTGACCTTTGTCTTACTGACTAATTAAGTGCTTTTCAATGGTCGGCACCTCTTTCTTTCTCTGTTATGTAGCAGATATTTTGTATTTTCAAACATTCTTACACTCCTCTCAGTGTTACGTCGTCATGTCTGTTTAGTTACCCGTTCCTCCCTGCTTGGAAAGTCGACAGTCATGTTGGTTAATCTCGGGTGTGGCCGACATCGGACTACAGATTAGCACTAAAATTGCCCCAGCGACTTTGGTTAAGCATTGATAAGGCGTGCCGGGCGATAAATTACTAGTCTGTGGACAGATTGCAGACGAGCGCTTGTCAGTTGGACACACCTGAGCGGAAATGTTGAAATAGTCCGGGCAGATGTAAGAAGTTATTTGTAAACATTGCCGAGAGAGGATCGCATGTTTACATTCCATATATGGGAGACGTGACCTTTTGCATCACGCGCAGAATTTTTTTTACGTAGAAATAATTTTGAATTACCCCACAACACACGCATGTTTGAAACGATTTGGCGCTCTACTTAGCATCGTACTAAACAAATGCGGGGGAAGACAGAGCCATATAACCTGACAAGTTTGCAGTTTTAAGACACTGTGAGAATCGCTTGCCAAGACGACAATCTGATTGCCAAAGTTAAAACTAGAATCATAATTCCATTTATCAGACAGGACTTTGTTGGAGCATTTTGAAGGACTTAAACAGCCCAGTAAATCTCTATCATTTTAATAAGGAAACCGGGATCTGAGGAAACTGAAAACACGGAGTCATAGTGGTAATTTATTGTTAAAGTATCGACCCCCAAGAACACGTGAATAAAAGGTATCTGTTAGTGCCTTAACCTACATCTCTTAGCAAACAGTCTGTGAGCCAAGATTGGCGAAAGTTGTACATTTTACATTCTATATTTTTCATTACTAACATGTGAACTAATATGTATATACTGCCATGTGAATATTACTTACTTACTTACATAGTCTTTCCCCTTCTACAATGAGGTGTAGAGGTTTGGAAGAGAGAGCGCCAGATTATCCTATCGGCTGTCTTCCTCCTGGCCTGATTGCATTCTAGTCTTTGGTCCTTCAAAGATTGTCTAATGTTGTCCTCCCAGCGGACTCTGGGTCGTCCTGGGGGTCTGGATCCCTGCTCTTTGTTTCCCATGCTTGTCGTGGTAGCCGATCTTCTCCCATTCTGCAGACATGGCCAAACCATGTTAGTTGGGACTATTCTACTTGGGTCTGCAGGAGGTGGGATTTTAGGCCTTGACGTATCGTCTGGTTGCGGACCATGTCTCTTCTTGTTACTTCAACCACCTTCCTCAGATACCTCATTTCTGAGGTTTGGATCTGGCTTTTGTGGGTTGTAGTCATTACCAATGTCTCGCATCCAAATGTCAAGACTGGGATATAGGTGGAGCGGTATACAGCCATCTTCGTTTTCTTACCAACCTCTTTCTTGCTGAGGAATCCTCGATTTATGGAATGAAAAAGTCTCCCAGCTGCTGCTTTTCGAATGACCAACTCTTCTTTGATGCCTCCTTCTCGGTCTATAATAGCTCCGAGGTATTTAAGTGGTCGACCTGCTCCAGGACCTGTTCTCTAAGCTTAATCTGATGTCTTCTTTCTTCTCGTGATATCATCATGGATTTTGTTTTAGAGCTGCTTATGACCATCCCTCTCTTCTCCAGCTCTTCCCTCCATCTTGCAGGTTGGATTGGAGATGTGCCTCTGATTTAGCAATCAGGGCAATATCATTAGCAAATGCCAGCTCTGAAATACAGACCTGTCTCATCTTCCAGCACCCCACTGAAACTTTCTTGTTCTCTCCTTACATACCTTCATGACATCGTCCATGAGAAGTATGAAAAGATAAGGTGACAGGATATCACCTTGTCTTACACCAGTGGTGGTCCTGAACTCTTCTGACTTATGGTTTGCTGTCCTCATATAATTTCTGCAAGACTTGGAGAAGCTCTGTATAGCAGGAATCAGAGGTGCTGGAATGTTCTTCCTTGCCAAACAGTCCCAAAGTTTGCTCGAGGGGACCCTGTCAAACGCCTTTTCCAGATCTATGAAACAAAGATGGATCTCACTCTTATACTCAAGGGCCTTTTCACTCAAATTTCTGAGTGTGAAGATTAGGTCTTGAGTACTTCGGTTTGCTCGGAATCCGCACTGGACCTCATCCAATTGTGGCTCAGCTAGGCGTCGGAGTCTATGCTCTAGAATTCTAGTCTTCTGTATTCTCTGCATCTTCCAGCTGTTGGAGCACTTGGAATTTGTTGGATATTGTGACCGTAAATTTGTCTCTTGTTTCTTGATTCCTTAGATGTTTGTGGTACTTTCAAAATATTTCCGACATGGAAACATTTGCAAAGGTCACGTCTCCCATATATGGCAATAAAATGCCCGATGCCAGTGTGTACAAACTTACAGGCAGATCGGTAGACACACATGACAACATGGGTAAGCTGTAATACTTATTACTTTATTAGAAAGTAATGTTGTCATAACAAGTCGGTCCGTAAACGATTATGTCACACTTGTCTGCCCACATGTGTCACACATATAGTAATCTCGTTATCTGTCGTATGAGTACGCAAAAACTCCGTGTCTGCCCATCTGGGTTACCAAACGAGTAGTCTTATCAGCGGTTCAATCTTATCACGCCGGCCATTATCTTATCTCAGTTGCTCACCGCAAGCTAGGGTGACCGGGTAACAAACAGGTGACATCACAGAGAGGAGTGTTGAATGATTTGATAAAATCAAATATCTGCTACTTGAGAGCACATAATAAAAATCAGTACCACAAATGTACCGATACTGCCGAAGTGAAAAAAAATATCGAAAGGGGCCGCCCCATTTTGTCACAGGTAGACACCTTTGAAGACCCATATTAGATACTCTTGAGTTTTGGCCACTGTTGGACCACTACTGCAAAGCAGGGGAGGCAATACCGTGACAAATGGTAAAGTTAGTCCAACAGCACATACTGTCATAGGGGAAAGCAGAGCTAGAGTTCTCACTATACTAGGTCCAGCTTCGAGAGGTAGGGTGACCATTTCCCGTCTTCGATGTCTTTTCCTTCCCTAACTCGCGAACAGAGTCCGGGTACCCATTTACAGCTGAGTAGACTGGAGCGTAACGCCACCGTGCTTTAAACCCAGTATTTTTACCACGAGAGACGAGTGCTCAAACCACTCTACCAGTCGGACGCCAATTCTTATTGCATGGCTGTGAAACATGGAGAACAACAAAGACATTAACCAAAAAGCTACAAATGTTCATAAACGTGTGCTTGTGTAGAACAGAAGGATTGTAGTGCTTGTGTAGAATAGAAGGATTGTAGTGCTTGTGTAGAATAGAAGGATTGTAGTGCTTGTGTAGAATAGAAGGATTGTAGTGCTTGTGTAGAATAGAAGGATTGTAGTGCTTGTGTAGAATAGAAGGATTGTATTGCTTGTGTAGAATAGAAGGATTGTAGTGCTTTGACGAGATCACTAGACTGGGAACTGATAACAAGAACCAGACAAGTTCCAGTGGAACAAGAGATGAGAAGACGATGTTCATGAACAGTTTTATTACACTGTATAATGGAAAGAAACCAAAAACACTCTAAGAATGTACTTCTATATGCTCATCCGGGAACGGAAACATCACACTATAATTAAAAACCCGTCAAGTTTGACGGGTTATTGCTAATAGTAGACATAATGAGGAAACATTTTAATAGCATTACAAGGCAGTTCTTGTTCTAGAATCCCCAGGGTAATAGAGGAATAGGAAGACCAAAGAACACACGAAGAAGAGGACAGGAGACAGGCATGATGGGATTGAAGAAGACATGGAAGGACCTTGAGCTGATGTCATGAGGCAGGAGGACTTAGCATAAATATGATGGAGGAGTATGCTCCGTGGGGAGCTGACGAGTGATGGATGAACGATGAATTAAAAAAATGAACAAACTAATTAATCACGCCAACACTGACGGTTAAGTTCAAGTCTACATCAACAAATAAATGAAATAACTAATTAATCATGCCAACACTGACGGTAAAGTTCAAGTCTACATCAACAAATAAATGAAATAACTAATTAATCACGCCAACACTGACGGTAAAGTTCAAGTCTACATCAACAAATAAATGAAATAACTAATTAATCACGCCAACACTGACGGTTAAGTTCAAGTCTACATCAACAAATAAATGAAATAACTAATTAATCATGCCAACACTGACGGTAAAGTTCAAGTCTACATCAACAAATAAATGAAATAACTAATTAATCACGCCAACACTGGCGGTTAAGTTCAAGTCTACATCAACAAATAAATGAAATAACTAATTAATCACGCCAACACTGACGGTTAAGTTAAAGTCTACATCAACAAATAAATGAAATAACTAATTAATCACGCCAACACTGACGGTAAAGTTCAAGTCTACATCAACAAATAAATGAAATAACTAATTAATCACGCAAACACTGACGGTAAAGTTCAAGTCTACATCAACAAATAAATGAACTAACTAATTAATCAAGCCAACACTGACGGTAAAGTTCAAGTCTACATCAACAAATAAAATAAGACATAACTAACTTACTTGTGTCAAGGACTCTGCCGGAGGTTTGATGTTGTTGTCTGCCACACAGCGGTACACGCCTGCAAAGTTTACGTCTGCTTGGTTGATGGCCATCGTCTTACCCTTTATGTGAACACAAGGTCGCAGATAAATTCAAACAATCAACTCTGTGACTTAAAACTAGAATTTTCACTGTGAACAAAGACAGTACGCAGGCAAAATAATACATTTGTAGAAAAGTTCAGTAGGAGAAAGACAGACATAAACTATTGAAGAAAACGAAACAAAATTATAATTTCAATACCATAATACCCTCCGTAAGTACTTCCGTCGATCGGTCGGTCAGTCACATTTTGCACACCGTCATTTGCGCACTTTTTCTATTTTCAAGAGAGTACATTAACTTTCAACCACAGCTAAGGGGGTGCATCTGTGGTTGAAAGTTAGACAATAATTTTATTGTTTCCCCTTGTATGTACTCTATAATTTGCACTACAAATAACTAATGACGGTCGCCTGCAATGAAATGACCACATTAGTCTGCAATACCTGCAACAGAAACAACACACTATAATTAATAACCTGTCAATGTTGATGGGTTATTGCTAGTAAATAAATAAAACACTAAAAATGAAATGTGAAACACTATTTGGGAATAACGAAAAAAAAAAATATATATATATATATGTGATAACTTAAAACTGATTCCGTACGCAAGATCTAATAATAGACGCAAAGGCCGAACGCTGTAGACGTAAGATCTTTTAAAAGACGCTGATTTATTTCATTGTTTCTTTCTATTCTGATATTGTATACTGCCCGGAAATTATCTCGAACGGAAGTAAACACAAAACTGGGCAAATTTCAACAAGCTTCAACGTCTTTTATTTGCGTTTGAACGGATTTTTTCACATTTATCTTCATCTTTAATCGTGTTTTGTCGTATCGCCATAATGGCCGAAAACACACAGCATATGTTACTAATATGTGAACAGTGAACAAACTGTGTGATCAACCATAACTTTCTTACTTTTTCTGTGTTTCTAAATGGATTACCTGCACAAAGAGAGCAGTGAAACTGTATTGTGATAACAATTTATGTTACAAGCCTTACGTAAGTCGAAAATTTTTGTTCAAAATTTCAAGTTATCTTTTTTCCGTGTACATGTCATCTGTTATAACATAAACATAACATAAAATTAGCTAGAAAGGCATATGGATTTATATTGTTCATCCAATGTACTTTAATTTGATATATAATATGTTATACTTAACTCATGATTAGACACACATTGTCAGTAAACGTAAATTATGTATGTGTAAATTTTTGGGGCTTAAAAATAATTCCGTCCAGAGCTGAAAATAATTACATACGGAATCAGTTTAACAAAATACGTACAGCAGCTATTATGGGCAAATCATCATTATTAAAATATTATTTCAGTTTTAAATTTGTTTTAAAATACTACAACATTAAAAAATGTGTATGATAAAGAAGAATAAATACTAACCCTGAATATAGCTTTCCCATTGGGCAGAAGTTTGCCGTCTGACCTTACCCACGTGATATTTGGATATGGAACACCATAGGCGTCACATGTGATACTAGCGTTCCCTCCCTTGTCTATCATTTTGACCGAGTCCGTTGAGCCAGGCTTTATCATTGGCGGTTCTAGATTGACAGAAGGCGGAGCGTTTTTATTTCATTGGCTAGGCGATTGAGAGTTTAAGTGTTGCCAACTCAGCTACTTTGCAATTAGATTTGTCTACTTATAAAGTTTCAATGTAAGCTACCAACGACAAATGTAGCTACTTTTTAAATCACAGTTGACTGACAACTTTAGACAAGATCTGGCAATTTAAAAAGTACCTATCATATCATTAGATACTTGCATTCTTATTACACATTACCTATCTATATTTTAACCTTGTGATATGTTATTGTCCAGTATTATGTATTGCCCTATCACTCTTCAATATGGCAGCAAGACATGGACAACCTATGATAAGCAAGAAAGACAGCTCAATACCTATCATCTACGGTGTGTACGTCAGTGGTGAAGCGAAGGGGGGAGGAGTGGGCGGCAGCGGGAAGAGTCGCCAACAAGTCAAGTCGTTTCTCTGGCAACATTTGTGTCCTATTAACACAATCTCAATCTTGTCTTTCTCAGCCGATTCTTTCATTTTCATTGTCGTTTTCAAATCCAAAAAGCTGCTCTATATGATCACAACTAGTGTTAGTGAGCCCAATGTCCTCTCGTACACAGAAAACCTATACGCTACTTAGGGGCTATCCATCAAGGACGTCCCACAGGAGGGGATTGGGGGGGGGGGGGGCATGCAAAAAGTGGACAACTGCGGACATGGGGGGAGGGTAGTATTTAAGTTAAAAGTGGAAGTCCTATTCACAAACTACATGGCAATTCTCACTCGCATACAAATCTATCAAGAGTAACAAACCCTCTTATCTTCGAAAGCTTCTTATTGTCCAGCTAAACCCAAATAAACCTTCGGATTTTGTCCCTCTTGCCAGGCCTTCTAATCCTTCTAGACTCAAAATCTCTAATACGAAGAGGTTTTAACTTCTACTCTCCTGCTCTCTGGAACAAACAAAACTTTAATATATTAACTATCTTGGAACCGACATCACAATTATTATGATTTCAAAATTAGATTTTTAAGTATAGGTAGGTGATTAAAATTTAAGGTTATGTGTGTAATCAAGACTATGTCAAGTGGACGTCCACAACGGAGTAGGGGTCAATCAAAAGTGGACAGAGGTGGACATGGGGGAGGGGAGGGTAAAAAAATGCCAGAATTTTGTGGACGTCATTTATGGATGGCCCCTTATCTCGAAACCCGTGTTGCACGGAAGCAGCACATTGCGTTACTGCTACCGGCGCGTTCTGATACATCGCAGCCTCATTACTGAGTTCAGTTTCCGCGTTCCCTGTTACATGAACACTGTTCCCTTCTCAGTCTGCAGCAGCATCAACCAGTGGAACAGTATGTTGTGACCTGTGTGTGTTATGTATTTAAAATACTGTCTATCAGCTTCGTATTTAGAATGAAAGTCGCGTAGCTTCGTGTGTGTAAGAACTTTCACTTTATGTCTACAAACTGCTAGAAAATACTAAATTCCAAAACCGAACTATAAATAAGGAGGTCAACAAGCTATCTCAGTTATTTAACTCTTAAAGGACGTCCGATAATATATATATATATAAACAAATAAAACGGTATTGAATCAGTATTACAAATTAACGGTACACAGGAAACATGGAACTTTTAGGGTTTCATCCTTCCTCAGCCACAGTTACAAACAGGCAACAAGGACAAGAAATATAGACGTGTTAAAGAAAAATTCTATAGACACTGAAAACACGTAATATATATTAAATAAGGCATAATGAACAAATGTAAAAATATGAAACTAGAGAAGTACACAAAATGCAGTAATCACGAAACGAAACGAAAATTTTACAAGCGATTTTTGATTCGATATTAATTTTTAAGAATTGGAGCTGTTTCTAAAAATATAATATTTAAATTATGTTTAAGGGCCAAATCAAGTTTTACATTTCAAAATGCTTATAAAAAGAAGTTTTACTTAATTATACTGATAAATATGTTTTCTGTTTTATTGTATTATATTGAGACTAAACTAATAGTATTTACTAAACTTGCTCTCCGAACATATCAATCAGTTTGTAGGAATGAAGGTGTGAAAGATCAACCTGTATTAGACAAATATATATCTGCAGTGTACTGTGTTTATTGTTAATAAAAAGCTGATTAAAAGTAGCGGCTTATGTCTTTTCTTTTGTGTTTAAGGGGGCACACCCAGCCAAAAATGGGTTATCTTTTTAAAAAATTAACAGAAAAATAACTAACAAACTTGTTGACATAAAATTTGGCCACATGTTATAAGAGAAATTATATTTTATGATGAACAAAGTTTACTTTATAAATTTTAATGTTTTATGTGAAAATAATTAATTAACATGAAGTGATGAAAAAAATGAAAGGAAAACCCCCAGTGCACCTGGGAATGAATTTCACTCACATAAAAAGTGCAAAGAATGCCAAACCAGCAGATGATGCGCATAACATCCCTACCTATGGCGTGAACCACCTAAAAATGTCTACCCCAATGAGCTTTGTAGATATGGCTCTTGCAATATGACCCTTTTAAATAGCACAAATTTAGAACTTTGTATAGCAATATCTCTGTTTCTATACCATGTAAGAAAAAAGTGGAGGTTCATGCTATAAAGGATAACATGGGCTATAAGTGTGCAAAATTTGAAGGCTATAGCTTTAAAATTGTAGAAAATATCACCGGAACTGTGAATCGCAGGCCCTGTTTTCGTTAAAGTTTAGTTTTTAAAATGTTAAAACACTTATCTGAAGATACGGCTGATCCTCTCTTTGTGTCTGCTCTTCATCCAGGACAAGCCTCCTACGTCTCTTGGCTCTTCTTGCTTCTAGAGAAGCAGCTTTAACTTTCCTTTGTGAATGTTTTATGCGAAGACTTGTCTTTTTCTACACAGAATGTATGCATAAATTTTCCCGGCTGAATGTCCCATTCCTGAAGGATTGTTTTCAGGCTGTTAGCTCCATCATTAAAGATGCACACAGCAATTGCAACAGCTGTATTTACAGTTGAAAGTCCTTGATTTTTTTTATTTTAGGGCAATATTTCCATATTAAACTGTTCAATGATTCATTAGAATTTTGAGTGTAACCTTGCAGGCACTTTCTCAGTAATTCTGTCTTGGAGAGGTCTTTGAATATGGGCTCAATAGCCTCCATGACAGCAATTTCCCTTGTGCTTAAAGTCATTCACTATGCCATCTCTGACAGCCTGTTTGTAGGGACACCAGTCAATGTTGCAAAAGTTATGAACAGGATTATCATCTGTTGATGTCTTATGGAAATACACCGCCCAAACCTCTTCTCGCATTTTGCAAAGGTTGTTTTTGTTAACTCGTATGGCATTTCCATAGTATACCTGTAGCTTATCAATGACACTATCTGTTAGTCTACCCTTACCACCTATGGATTTACCATCAGGCAAAGACTTCCCTTTAGAAAGTTTCTTAAGATTTCTCAGCTGAGTACCCATTCTTTTCTGAACATGACCCACACATTCAATTTTTTCTATCAGACAATCCTCTCCTTAAAGCTTGGATTCAAACACCTTTTTGAAACTGTTAGTGTCTCCATCCCCAATGAACTTTGTATACCTGAGATTATACTTGTCTGCTGAGCAAGAAAAAATGTTACAAGCTGCTGCTGCTTCCATTGACCCTGAGGATCCGTGATGGGTCATCGTACAAACCTCAGCATGACTTTGTTTCCATTGTTGAAATTTGTCTGTACTGTGGTCTTGTTTCTCCCAGTACTGACAAGATTTGCACTTTTTACTCTTTGTCTGAGTATCTATTACCTTTCCAGTTTGCAAGCCAATCACAGTTGTGGCACCAACAATAGATGAATGGCCTCTGGTCATCCAGGTACCATCACAAGATACATCAATGTCTCGGAACTTGTTGTCACCTTCTTCTGCACTCCCATACTCTTGAACAGCAGCATTTTTCATGCTAATAATTTGCACCCTAGTAGCAGCATCCTCCATTCCTTTCTGTATAATAGCATTGCTGCTGTGTCTAACTGGGGTGGTAAATCCATTATACCACAGAAAGTGTTTAAGTCGGTGTGACTGCAGCCAATACAGCGCATGGCAAAAGCTGCACGCCGATTGATAAGATTTATCTTTGCATTCCCTACTGAGAGCTGACTACTTGAAGTGAAATGTTTTTGTTCATGACAGTTTGCACTGTTACAATGAAATACAAATTCACTCCCAAGTCCTTGCCTTTTGACTTCAACTAATTGTACAGAACTTTGGCAAAAGGTACACAACAATTTTTCAGCAATGTTCTGACCAAGAAGACCCATGTCAACAATTCTGTGCCCTTCAAGCAAATCAGTATCATTAACATTATAATTACCTTCCTCGTCAGTTTCTGCAGAATCTGTGTCACAGCTTCGCTCAAACATATCCTCATCAGAGTCATGTGTTAGGTTGCTAATGTCCAGAATTTTCTGCTCTGATCGTGAAAGGGGCATGGCATTTCGTTTCATTCCAATATAGAAACATTCAGTCTGCATCGATGGTGTTGAACTATGAACGCATTGCTCAGTACCGAATGTCGATGCATTCTGTAGGATTGTTGTCCCTTCATTTCGTTCAGCCGTATGTTGATTGCCATGAAATTTACGCTTCTTTGATATACCTTTACCGAACTTTTTGTCTGAAGGCATAATTATCACAAATATATTCACGTATTTCCACAAATTAACTCAAAGTTTCAATCACATTTATGTTTTTATTTTTTTACCGCCATGATGGATGAAAAAGGAGTATTCATTGTATTCGTTGTATTGAGTATATTTTTTCTAGGGAGTGTTTATTATTTGGTATACCTTCCAATATGAAGGTTAGCAAAAAAGCATATTTTATGACTAAAAGTCAGCGAGTTTTGGAACACATTCATTATCTTTGAACATTGATAACTCATAAACTATTACAGATAAACACATAATTCAAAAAGAATATCGAAGTAAAAAGGCTTATAAATATTTAAAACACAATTATTATATGCAAATCAAAAATACCCTTTGTTGTCTATTTCTGGGTGTAAATGCCCCCTTAATTAATACTTAAATTTCATATTTTCCCGATAATTCATACTCATCATCATCATCAGCTGCCATCTCCACAACGAAGGTTGGCTGTAAAAGATCTCCAACGTCTTCTGTCTCTTGTCTTGGTGGTGCACTCTGATAGACTCTTTCCTGTCCATCTCTTGATGTTATCTTCCCACTTATAGCGCTGTCTTCCCCTTGCACGTTTGCCTTCACCTCTCCCTTCTATTATGGTCTTCTGCAAGGTGTTATGCCTTTTTATGAGGCCAAAGTATTTTAGCTGCCGAACCTTGATTTCCCTCATTAGTTCTCTTTTCATTTCTAGGTTTTCTAGGACCTCCTTATTTGTTTTCTTCTCTTTCCATGAGATACGCCCCATTCTTCTATATATCCACATCTCAAGAGCCTCAATTCTTTCTTCCAATTGCTTATACATTGTCCATGTTTCTACACCATACAGTAGTGCTGAATATATATATAACATTTTATTACATACTCAATAAAATTCTAAATTCTCGACAGTGCTATATATAGTCCTTTAAACTTCCTTTCAATTTGTCTACAAAATGAGCATGTATTTTATCTGGCAGTGTCCGGGCGCATTTTTTTCCTGGCTCGCCTCGGGCACTAAAACCTTGGTACATTCTTGGAATTTCGGGCAGACTACGCTTTGTTGGCCATGTTCGCCGCATGGAAGATGGTCGCATCCCTAAAGTTATTTTCTACGGACAGCTGACTGATAGCCTTACTGGCAACCACAGTTAAGGTCAAGGATGTGTGCAAGAGAGACAAGAAGGAACTGGACATAAATCTAGCAGCCTGAGAGGATGAAGCTGCAGAAGATAGCACCAAGTGGCGATGCTCCCTATGACACCACATCAGATTGGGCGAAAATGAGTTCTTACAACAAGTAGAAGAGACAAGAGCACATCAAAAGGAACATCAGGTAAAAGAAAAGCACCTGATGGCGATCCCACCAAGGGCGCATCCTTCCCACAGTCAGTTATGACTGATGGAGACAACTAAGTATTGCTCTACGTAGGTCTGTTATTAACACCTGTCCTGCGGTAAATGGTGACAAGTAGTTTTGTCAATATTCCAATAATAGAATCATTTATTGTTTGTAATGTTTGACATTTTAGAAAGAAGTGCTCTATAACATTATCCTGACACACTTTGACAATGACATGGTATGTGTCACTCGTCTGTCAGTCAACAACACACAATGTCAGTCTCTTGATAGCTGTTGTCAGCATCGCCTTGCTGTTGGTCGTGGGACATTTGAGTATTGTCACTTTGAATATGAAAGTGACATAACTATGTCATTGGTTATATGTGTATGTAATGATGTCCTTAAATAATTTTTTTGGACGGGGATTGAGAACACTGTAAATGTAGCTATTGAATTTTTGTGGCTGATTCAAATATGCATGGATGGGGGGGCTTATGTATGGATTTATTGACTGATCTATAAATGAACGCATGGGTTATGTACAGCGTTATCAATTACGCCATATGTATTTAGCCTATTTACATATGTACATACTGTGTTGGTATGTAGTATGTATTATGGACGAATGGATGGATGGATTGGTGGATGGAGGATAGATAGATGGATGGATGGATGGATGGCATGAGTAAATATCCAGATTAGAACTTAATGTTGATCTGAGAAATTACAAGATGAATGCGTTCAAGAGCGTATAGACTTGCCAGAACTCACTCTGTAAAGTTAAATATATACCTTTCGTATACTTACACTTTACGGTTAAAAATATAACTTTCGTGTGGAAATTTAAATAAACAACTGTTGTGTACTCACGCTGGACAGTTAAATAACCGGTCTTCCTTGTCCATAGAGAACTTTCCTTGTTCGCCACTTGAACAGAGCACTCGTATGGACCGGAATATTCCGGCAACAACCGGCTTATCACCAAAGCAAACGTTGTCCGGTCTCCAGGTTCATCTGTCCGGATGACCCTGAAACGGAAACCACCAGAAGATGTAGTAGTTTGGTCACGTGATAGCGTGATCATAGATTGACTATTTCTACACTGTTACAGCCTGCACGTTCCATGTTTACTTTCTCAGAACAAATATGGCTGTGAACAGCGCAGTTGTTGTATCTGATCAAAACATCTAGTTAAAGAGGAGTCTAACTTAATTATTCCATTCACTATTGATAACAGGTAAACACAGAAGCAAATAAACAATAGAATGACAGATCGGAACGACTTTAGAACACAACTAGCCACAAGATATGCAGGTGTCTACAGGTAGACATATATACGAAAAGATGTACAGCCAGACAGACAGACAGACATGCAGACAGACCGGCAGATAGGCATACATATAGACAAACAGACAGACAGGCACGTAGGCAGTTAGACAGACATCAAACAGACAGACAGGAAGACAGGCAGATAGATAGATAAATATATAGACAGACAGACAGACAGACAGACAGATAGATAGACAGATAGATAGACAGATAGATAGATAGATAGATAGATAGATAGATAGATAGATAGATAGATAGATAGATAGATAGATAGATAGATAGATAGATAGATAGATAGATAGATAGATAGATAGATAGATAGATAGATAGATAGGTAGATAGATAGATAGATAGATAGATAGATAGATAGATAGATAGATAGATAGATAGATAGATAGATAGATAGATAGATAGATAGATAGATAGATAGATAGATAGATAGATAGATAGATAGATAGATAGATAGATAGATACAGGCGGGTAGGTAGGAAGGTATGTTGTTTGGCTGATTAGATTTGGTAGGTAGGTAGATAGGCAGGCAGGTAGGTAGGTAGGTAAGCTGACTAACTGGTATGTGGGAATCCCACCCTTTCTAGTATTTATGACTTGAATATTCATGTTTATGCTGATGACCTCTGACACTGTTTGACCTATGAACGCCCATTGAACCTGAAGATAGAAACAAACGTGTTATAAAGTGATTGTTATTAATTACTGACACGTCTATGCGTTTAAGGGCCCTTCAGTTTAAAAAGACATATTGATATTAATAGATTGACAAAAAATTACAGTTACACATGACTAGACGAGTAACAGGCAGTTGGATAACCAGACAGAATCAAGAGTAATTAAGTACACAGACACACATATCCACAGACATAAACATACAATAACAGAGAAATATGAGCATTCCCTTTGATATGTAATTGGTCCATGCGCGTGAAAACTGGTGTTTGTCACGTGCTTGGGATACCTGGTTCAACTGGCATATGAGTCATAATTTGAGTATATAGCGTTCTCTATTATATATAACATATTACATTGGTTGTTTTTCTTGTGTTGGCTCTTCCAGGCTGTAATTTATCTGCCGTGTGTTGAGGCATTGTTTAATTGTCTATTGTGTTCATGGTTGGTGTATTCCCTTGGACGTTTCTAGATTGATCTCTCTTTACCCTGTCGCTATTTGAATGGTTTGTAGGTTATGTTTTAATGTATTACTGTCCATCTATTTTATTGCAAATGATAGAATTTTAAATGTATCTCCTGGACATTTCTTGGTTTTTGTCTTGGTCGCTTATGTTTACTTCTTGAGGTGGTATCACGTAGTGGAAAACTTTTGTTCTCGTTCTACCTTTATTGTTGTCTTGTGTTGTGTTTTTTAATATGTCAATTCTTGTTTCATCTCACTTGTCGATCTTTGTGGAGTATGGAGGAACAACAACAGCTGGTACTTTGCAAAAAGCCTGCAGCAAGCAGTCACGTGCTCCTGTAGCTGTAGCCTGTATAACTACTTTGCTTCACATGATAAAGCAAGATATATATATACGTACACGTACACACATACATATACATATACGTACACACACACACACACACATATATATATATATCATGTATGTATAAACAGAAAAGTAAACGAAGACACAGAAATACATTGATAGAGACATATGGACAGACAAACTGACAGACAAACTGACAGACATATGGACAGACAAACTGACAGACATGAATACACATATTCTTGATATTCTTCTTCTTCAAGTACCATGCCTAGGGACGTAGGTGATCATGTCTCTCCACAACTTCCTGTCTCCAGTACAATTTATCAATTCTGCTGTTGACTTCTTTCCGTGCCACGTTGTCAAACTGTCCAGTATTTGTTCTCTTTGTCTTCCCCTATCTCTTTTTCCTTCAATCTTACCTGTTGTTACGATATATTCCAGCTTTCCTCTTCTCATAACATGCCCACAAAAAGTGGATTGCTTCTTTCTAACTTGTGAAATAAGTTTCCTTTGTGCATTGGCCTCTTTCAGGACATCCTCATTACTCTTTTTGGCTGTGTGACGTATGTATGTAAATATAGCCTCAGAAATCCGACCACCTTTGCTGCCTTAATTAGTGTTTACGTTTTGCGAAGGCAAAACCACGCAATTCGCTGTCTGTTGACTCACTTTTGAAACCACGCCTATTTTTCCTGTCTTTCTTGAGCTAACGAGTTGTTTACTTATTTTGCAACATGCCAGAAAACAGGGGAGCGAACCGGTCTGTTTACCTGAGTTCTCACGCGAGCTGATCTGTCAATCATCGGATAGTGACAGAAAGCACGTGGGGAAAAAGATCAGACACGGTAGCAAATTCAAGGGGGCGATAATAATATTTCCCGACCATCTTTGATGTCCGACATTTTCAGGGGAATTAAGTATTTGATCTACGGAAGGGGGAGATAATCTAAGAAGGCCCGTTTGCAAGGGATGTCTTCTGATGTCGTTTCGGCATCGCGAGTGAGCGAACCGTAGAATCCTTTATCTCGGAAGCCAAGCTCGTTGATTTTCCCTGATACGTCCAAGGTGTGAATTTTCACATCTTTCAGAGACATTACACTAAATGTGTATATATACTGCCTTCTCTCCAAGTCAGTTATCAAGTCTCTCAAGAAATTTTGGATAATCTAAACGCGTACGCTAGAACCTATGTGAAATAAAGCGTTAATAGCCTTCGTGGGGATTATTTTGTTTCTCTGGTGATACTATAAGTTGTGCTTAAGTGTTAAATGTGTTAACGTTTTACCATTTTATTCACTGCGATTCCCTAGCGTTAAGACTAGAGAAATAGCAAACGCTTAGATATTTTCTTACCAGTTGTTCAGCCTAATGTAAAAATCCATCAACCATTTTTTTACACCAGAAGATACGGTTTAGCTGACTAAATAAATGCTACGAGTGACGGATAAAGTGACAGAGTAGAATGCGCATTATATTTCATTGTGTGTAATTATATAGTGACTAGCATTTAATATCATGTGTAAAAACGATAGACGCCGACAATCAACTAGCTAGTAATGACAGGCGATATTTGTAAGGGAGCGTAATCATAATTAAATTAAAACTGACATTGTGCTCTGATTGTTTTACCGGGTCGGAGGGGGAAAGGCGGCATGCCTTTACCAAACCCGTACTCGTTAAATAGACGCGCGATAGGAATAGGTTAAGATACCGTGCGCCTTTTAATTAAATTAGGTGACGGAGAGGATAAGAGATCATACCTTACGCTTGATAGCATAGGTTATTGTTTTGTTTTCTTCCTAATACAGTGCTTGATCAAAACCCAGCGGCCAGCGGTTCTCTATTGTTGTCTTTGACTCAGTTACTGAAGGAATAATAGTTGTCGTTGTTTATGTTCTTGGCGTTCGTCCCCGTACCGGTGCGAACATGAATTGCCAAGGCGACACACTAACATTTTGTAAACTGTAAATTTGAGTAACGGGACTTACAAAATATCCAGATTTTTCCATTCAATTTTATCAGATAACATGTTTTCCGACTTCTGACAGTCGTTTTACCCAAGTGGATTTTATCTAGGAGTATACACTGATTCATAATCGGTACTCACCCCAGAGCAAGCCGATAGGATTGTCATCATCATCATAATTAACAGTTTTAGCAATCAAATGTTTTCCTGCTGTTTACTGGGAATGCCATCTCTCAGAGAGTTCCGGCATTAACTATTCTAGGTGACATTTGTGTATCTAGAAATCTTCCACCAAATTAGGCGTTATCCGTGTAAAATTTAATTATTATCGGAGGGACTGGGGGCCGATTCAGATGATACTAACTACTGAACTTTATATGCACATTCATGGATTATTTTTCCAAACCATTGTTTCACCAGATTAGGTAAGGAGCGAGTGAGTGGCCAAGTATAACAGAGAAAGAGAGAGAGAAATCATTTCTTTTTTTAACAGGAAACATCGTACCTGTAAACGTCTGGTTTTTTTAACTATTGTTTAATTTTTTACTGAATAGCATTTTAGTGGGAACTTGTTTTTTTTTTTTCTTTACTGTCTATTCTATACCCTAGTGTTAATCTTTGACCTTTTGGGTTACTAAATTCCTTTGGGATCCTTCTTTTCTCACAAAGGGGGAGGGCACTTATTGGGTTATTTTCCTATGTCTGTAAACATGAATATATTGATTTGTATATGTTTTGATGTTGTAAAGTTTAAGTGATAATAAACTAAACAAAACTTAACTTAGTGTGTCGGTCAGACCCATATCCATTTACCATAGTTTTTCACGTTTGTGTGTCTTGTTGTCACATAATTGTGTGGGTACGTGGGTAGTGTAACTTATATTTCATATAGGGAGAGAAAGGTCGTCTAATATTAAAATATAGTCGTATAGATAGGCTGGACTAGAGGAACTACTCACTCCAGAGACTGATCTTCCTCTTACACTATTCCCTCGTGAAAATCTATTTCGTACACCTTTATTCTCACATATTCACCACTATCACTTCTGCTCAGACGGGACCATAAATATCTTCTGACCTATCTTTAAAAAATTTACGACAGGCTGTCCATAGTATTTTTTAACATTCTTCTGTAAAACCACATCTCTGTGGTCTCTAGTGCTTTTCCTACTTGTTTACTAATTGTCCATGACTCACTTCCGTATGTCAAGATTAGTTTTATATAACACTGAAGAACTCTCTTTCTTACCTACATTAACAAACAATTGTTGCATAAAATACTCTTCATTTTTATAGAATGATTTTTTTTCCCCTGGACTACTTTACTCTTCACCTATGAGATGCATCTTCATCCGCTGTTATTAAACCTGCCAAGGTATTTGAATCAATTGACCTGTTTTTTAAAAACTGTTCCATTTACTCTGATAGTGCATTCTGGAGTAGCCCTTTTCTTTGAGAAGACCATTACTTTTTTGCTATTACAGCTTAGGCCTTTATATTCACTTTCTATCACTATTGCATCAACGATTTCCTGCAGCTCCTTTGCAGTTTTTGCCATTAAGACTGTTCCATCAGCGTGTCTGAAGTTGTTTATATTATGTCCACCACGGATTGTCCTGATATGTCCTTCAGTGATTCTATTATTACTTTCACTGTACAGACTGAACAGATCTGGTGACAGCACATGTCCTGCCTAACACCCTTTTTTACTTGCTGAAATTATATAAATAGAAATAAATAGACAGAGCGGCCTTTGCAGATCTAGACAACGTTTGGAAATCTTCTCAGTATAGCTTACTGAGAAGTCGTTCCCCTTCTATTCTACCGTGAGGTGTAGTAGGTTTCTCAGTATAGCTTACTTAGTCGTTCCCCTTCTACCGTGAGGTGTAGAGGGTTTTCTCAGTATAGCTTACTTAGTCGTTCCCCTTCTACCGTGAGGTGTAGAGGTTTCTCAGTTATAGCTTACTTATGTCGTTCCCCTTCTACCGTGAGGTGTAGAGGTTTCTCAGTATAGCTTACTTAGTTGTTTCCCCTTCTACCGTGAGGTGTAGAGGTTTCTCAGTATAGCTTAATTAGTTGTTCCCCTTCTACCGTGAGGTGTAGAGGTTTCTCAGTATAGCTTACTTAGTTGTTCCCCTTCTACCGTGAGGTGTAGAGGTTTCTCAGTATAGCTTACTTAGTTGTTCCCCTTCTACCGTGAGGTGTAGAGGTTTCTCAGTATAGCTTACTTAGTTGTTCCCCTTCTACCGTGAGGTGTAGAGGTTTCTCAGTATAGCTTACTTAGTTGTTCCCCTTCTACCGTGAGGTGTAGAGGTTTCTCAGTATAGCTTACTTAGTTGTTCCCCTTCTACCGTGAGGTGTAGAGGTTTCTCAGTATAGCTTACTTAGTCGTTCCCCTTCTACCGTGAGGNGTAGGGGTTTCTCAGTATAGCACGAACCCCAAATTGAGATTATACGAGTAGTTGCGTACTTTCTATACTTTTGTATGGCGCGGAGTGCTGGAGAGTAACAGAAACGGGGAATGTCCAGATTGTCCCCGCAGCTCTGCCTAGGGAAAATTCTTCGGATTTTTTTGGCCGAATACCATCTCCAACAAGGAACAGCTTACACGGTGTAGTCAAAAAGGCATGCACACCATTATTGAGGGCAGACGATGGAAACTGGGTTGGCCATGTCCTCAGAAGGACCTTGACAAGATCACCAGAAACTGCTATCCCCCCCCCCCCCCCCCCACCCCCCCCCCCCCGCCCCCCCCCCCCCCCCCCCCCCCCCCTCCCCCACCCCCCCCCCCCCCCCCCCCCCCCCCCCCCCCCCGGCCCCCCACCCCCCTCGACCCCCGCCCCCCCCCACCCCCCCCCCCCCACCACCCCCCTCCCGAAGAAGGACGACGAAAGAGACGTAGACCAAAGAAAACTGGCGAAGAACAGTGGAGGTTTAGATGCAAAACATGAACCAGAGTTGGGGCACGGCACGAATGATGGCCACCAACCGAGAAAAAATGGGGGACAGTTTGTTGCTGCCCTACAAGACGCCACTAGGCGTGATGACCACGGCATGCTTTGTCAGTAACAGGTTAAGGATCCAAGAAGAAGAAAAGATGTAAAAAAGAAGGATTGAAAGGGTATGACAAGGTCGCCAGGTGGAGCTGACTGTTAAGAACCCAGACAAGTGCCCAATGGAACAAGAGATGAGTTAAAGACGCTGGGCGATGGATAGGACACATCATTGAGGAAACCTGTTGGTAGTGTGGGGGTGGGGCTAGATGATGATTGATATTGATGTTGTGATGTTTGATCACTCTCTTTTCACACTCGCACCGACCCGAACAACAATAAAAACTCTTGATTCTGAGGCAGGGGCTGATTTTATTTCTACAATCCTGTCAGTGACTACAAGGACACAAAAGCAAACGTTAAACAAATAACAAAAGCGAAGGAAAACCGAACAAACAAAACACCCAGCTAGTGCTCAGTTGCTAATCTGAAAGAAGCAAACAAAGCAACGAACTAGTTAAAAATCATTGTTGAAATAACAATACTCTCAACTGTCAAAACAGTCCTTCCATGCCACCACTGACACCCTCAACTATGACACACGCACACACTCATGCGTGTCGTCCAATGCGACTGGTAAGGTGTTGTGCATGAGGCTGGCAATCTCACCGTGTAACATCGGTTTGCTACCAAAACCACTACTACTGCAAGAGCACACACTCAGCTATCCCACACACACACACACACACTCATGCATGTCGTCCAATGAGACTAGTACGGTGTTGTACATGAGGCTTACAACCTCACCATGTAACACCGATTGCTACCGAAAATACAACTCCACGAGCATCTGATTGCTTCATATGGAGGCAAAACCACACTGGTGGCCCCATGCTCCCTCAGGAGTGGAGAAAAGAAATATATATATATCCAAGTGAGCCCACGTGCTCTCAAACTATTCTACACATAACCATAATTAAATAATAGTAACATGGACATAAAATAATATTCTTCAACTACATGTACATCAAATACTCTCAATAATAAGAGTAAACTACCACCTCGAACAGATCCATCTCAATATTCGTCACTGCCCTCTGAACATGTCGTAAGTGACGACTGGTGCGCCTGGTAACAAGCGTGTCGTATATGAACCCTGATGAGATTGGGAACTCATCACACGAAACACATTGTTACCGTCACCGAAACAACCACAACAATAGCCTCATAATGCTTATTGTGGGCCTGTAATGGACACCAGCTGCATTGGTGTTTCCATGCTCCGCCGGGAGCAACTAGAGAAACACATGTCTCAACGTGCCTACGCACCAAGGAGTGGCTCTAATCTCCCCAGAAATCTAAATGGCTATTCTCACTTCAAAGTAACCCATAAATATATACAGTAGAATAATCAACAATCGTGACATACACTTAATTACTCTTACAATAAAGAATAAAATATAATTACTCTTGACTTAACACTAAAACTAAAGTCATCACCACGTGGCCTCCCGGCTGCCATCTTGATATTTTTGCTACCAGGTTGATATTATCTAAATTCAGGTGAAATAGCTGCTTCTCTATCCAGTTTCATGTATAAAACACTCTCCTACTAAATTTGCCCGGTCTGATGGATGAAATACTAGATACTAAACTCTTGCATATGTGATTTGGGCTTAACACTAGTGAAATATATCCACACATTATTTCCACTCAATTATATTTCAAGACTAAATTATCAGGTCCTGGAAACACACCAATCTATTTATTTCCTTAAACATTACAACAGACACGCTCAATATAATTCTAAAGCTACAGGGAAATAATAGTAATTTCACTAGAAAATAATATAATCTGCTTTTAAATCAAACTCACGTGTCATGTCTTCGTTCCTCTTCTACCGACACAGGGCTAGCCTAACTTCGTTTCTTCTTGGCGACTCTTGCAAAATAGGCCTGTTTGCCGCTCGCTATTTCTTTATATAAACCGCTGAGCCTAAACACTCAACTTAGTTCGCGCGCGCAGTAATTGCGCCACTTAAACATCACTCGCGATATTTGCTTTATCAGGCACGAAAACACAGGTATGGCTCACAATTATCAAATATAACACACGACTACCAAATATAGCACACGACTTTGCACCAAAATTAATTATTAGGCTTTATTATGGCCTTAGTAATATATCTTCTACTTTGTCAGACTTTTTACATCCCAGAGTGCTGCGCGCACATCGAAAATATATGGGCGATAAATCTGCCATGAACAATGAAGAGGGGGGGGGGGGCCTCCGGGGTGTCTTTACTGCCCCATCACAGTAGCATTACAAGGCAGTCTTTGTTGTGGAATCCACAGAGAAAGAGAGGCAGAGGTAGACCAAGGAACACATGGAGAAGAGAACTGGAGACAGAAGTGAAAATAATCAGGAAGACGTTAAAATAACTTGAGTGATATCACGTGACATGTGGATTTGGCGTGTGTTTGTTGAAGGCCTACGCTCCTTGGGGAGCTAAAGGGTATTGATCTGATTTCTGTTAAGACATGCATGCGCACTCACGCAGTGTTAACGTGATGCTGAAGTAGGCATACTGACCGTGTTGTCTCCTAGTCTGGCCACTGTACAGTTAAGTCTTCCCGACATACCAACTCGCTTCACTTCCGGCAAAATGTCGTTGACAATCTCAGGATCTTGGCAGTGACCTGTGTGTGAAAGGCAGTGTGTTTTAGGAGTCACTACACATTCATATCTATTTGTCTTTACACACATACACATCTGACTGTACACACATACACATCTGTGCATTTTTAAAACTACATCTGCCTTAATTTACACAAATACACATCAATGCAAGCGCTGAGGTAGTGCAGTGGATAGTGCACTGGCTTCCTAGCTCAGTGGTCCATGGTTCGATCCCCAGTTGAAGTGTGATTTTTTTAGACCGCAAACGGCTCCAGGGTCGACCCAGCCTCATGAATTGGGAACCAGAGCAACTTATGGGAAGGTTATGGCGGCCGGCGTGATGCTGACCACATCACCCCTAGTGTGCCGACGGTTAAGAGAATATGGGCCTAACACCGTATTCCCAATATGCTTCAAGAGGCGTGTAACGGGATCCTTTTACATATCAATGCACTTTAACGCACAAACACGTCTGCCTGTCTTTACATGTGTGTGTGTATATATATATATATATATATATATATATATATATATATATATATATATATATATATATATATATATATACACGCACACACGAGAGCATCTTTACTTACATATCTACACGCACACACTCACAAACAAGACATCTGCGTATCTTCACTGTTACCTGCAGATTAGCGTGTCTTCCCTAAAAAACTCAAATTTACACAAAACTGGCAAACAGCCTACATTTAAGCTGACCAGATTTTTACGTGTAGCTAAGCGTGACGTCATCATCATTATTATATGCCTGCCGACTATTGTTATTGTAATGTCTGTCCACCTTCTCCTATCTCCGGTGTCTTGTACTAGCTCTATGTTCCCATGTCACGTGGTCAGGTAATGAATGCGTCTATCTATCTATCTATCTATCTATCTATCTATCTATCTATCTATCTATCTATCTATCTATCTATCTATCTATCTATCTATCTATCTATCTATCTATCTATCTATCTATCTATCTATCTATCTATCTATCTATCTATCTATCTATCTATCTATCTATCTATCTTTCTCTCTATCTATCTATCTATCTATCTATCTATCTATCTATCTATCTATCTTTCTGTCTGTCTGACTATCTGTCTGTCTATCTATCTATCTATCTATCTATCTATCTATCTATCTATCTATCTATCTATCTATCTATCTATCTATCTATCTATCTATCTATCTATCTATCTATCTATCTATCTATCTATCTGTGACAAAACGTCTGTACGTGTTCTTTTGGTGGCCCTCTCACACCTTCAGCCCTACGGCAGTATCATTTCTTCTTCTTCATTTTTCTCTCCGATCGCTCATTATTTGGCAATTTTTTGCTCTTTCATTCATTATTTTGCTCTATGCTGAATCTAGTAGGGTGAAGTCTCTAACACTCAACCCCCCTACGGAAGTATCTGCTATGGGAAAATCTTTATCTCTTACATTTTTGCTTTACCACTCCTCAGACTTATTTCTTCTTCTTTGTCCATCCTTAAAAGGACGTTGGTTACGTTGTGTCCGTTTACAGCGAAGCTGCGATATTTGCGCCTTTCGGCCGACACATCCGACTTCAGCACGGCATTTTTGGGGACCGGGTTAGCCTTCCCTCTTCGATCCCTACTCACTCAGCCAGACAGCAGTGATGCAGCCTGTTTCCAGGACCACCACTTGGAGGTGGAGTAGGGTCTTGGTCAGCTCTGGTTCGCTGACCCTGACGCAAGCAGTCTAGCTATGGGTCGCTAACTGCATTTCTCACTGTTGACGCGTCTTAGGTCCCAGACTTATTTACGTTCCGCCAGGTGAACTGTGGTATTTTCGTAACAATACCCGGTCATTATCACAGGTCAGCGGTAATACGTTTATTTCATTGAATCAGTCTGACCACCTTTGATAGGAGACGATCCTCGCTTGACAATATGGTCTCGTACGAGGATGAATAGGATACCGTATTCACACACACACAGGCGATGATGAGTTATTCGTTCCAGGGGTCCCTCCCTGTGTTTGATTATCGTAGATAATCTGTCTGGTCAGACAATCTTGATGGAAGTCATTTAGACAGGTAATCAGTTCACACATTTGTTTGTGAGAGTGCACAAGATGTCACCGGAAATTTTACGTTTTATTATAAAGAGGTCACGCGTGGGAATATTAAATTTAATATTTTAAACACGTGGGGGATATTTTGAATGTAAACACCCCACCCCACGTAGTGCGAAAAGAGCTTACGATTGGATTGAAGTGAGACTGTAGGTGAGACTGTCGGTAAGATTGTAGGTGTTATTGTAGGTGAAACTGTAGGTGAGATTAATAGTTGAGATTGTAGGTGATGCTGTAGGTGAGATTATAGTTGAGATTGTAGGTGACACTGTAGGTGAGATTATAGTTAAGATTGTAGGTACGATTGTAGGTGTTGTTGTAGGTGAGACTGTCTTCTTCTTCTTTGATCCTTATCCGCCGACAGCCTGTCACGGAATTGCCTCCCCTGCTTTGCAGTAGGGGTCCAACAGTGGCCAAAACTCAAGAGTATCTAATATGGGTCTTCATATATACATGCATATATACATATGTCTACCTTCGCACATGATTACTCTTGGCAGAGTGGTAGATAGAAGGATAATGATGCTTCTATCTCAAGGGACTATTCATAAGATATTTCAGAAGTCAATAACAATGCTGCTTTGGGCAGGGCAATTGTTAACTTATATCTGATCCCCCACCTTTTATGAAGAATGTGGTGAAAAATTCTAATACCCATATATAAATTAGAATATAAATGTAAAGCAGAAAGCAAATATAAGAAAGAAAGAAGAATGGAGCAAGACCAGTGCGTTCCAGCTAGCGCAAAAGCCTGAGATTAATAACGCAGTCATGGCGCAACACACGATCTCTGCTTTTCCTACTGCATTCTACAAATAAATGTATCGCCACACCCCCTGTATAAAACGTGTACTGTATTTTCATAATGACCTAGATACAAATACTAACATTAATGTAATTATACGCACAAAAGTAATCGTGGAAAGACAGACGGACGAACTAAGAGAGAGAGAGAGAGATGCACTGAGGGACGCATGCAGTTATGCCGCTCGCTGTGTGTCGCTGTGTAAGCCATCTCGCACGCCGTTGCATGGCCTGATTTTCAAATAAACAGTGATGAAAAAAAACTAACGACACGACATTAGGTTTCGAAAACAGGTTTAATTCTTATTAGGAAACATGACATTCCCCTGTTTTACATCTGATTATCCTGACTTTATACTGATAGTACAGTTAAAAAGCATGCGGACAGTGATAGATTAAAAAATAACAACTTAAGATCGAAAAAAGACCGTATTTTTTAAAATAAGCCATTTTGTTCTCAATGATAATTGGTATATTTAGGGTTTCTGAAGACTTGTGGAATTGGAAAGAATAATGTAATTGGTTGTTTAAATAGGACCATTAGATACTTAAATATTGGTAATAAAAACATATAAGAACAGAGATACGGGCCTGTCGTGAGTTTTTATCTGCTTGCATGATAATGGCATGCCATGAGTTTTTTGAAAACACGTAGAGTGAAGAGAAGGCTGACAATAGTTACGGGGCTCGGGGATTGTGGCTAGAATTTGAAGGACGCCGAGGTGTGATATTGGCTAACTTAGATATACGAATCTAGTTTTGTTGATAGTAACGCAATAGTAAGTGTGAGATTTTTTTTTTAAAAAGTTAATTCAAAAAATAAAATAGGCTTAGTCCCTGACTGGCCAAGGCAACGCGTCCTTTAATTGAAGACTAGTACGCTAGCTCGTTGCCATTTTTTTTCAATAAATATTCATAAGAGCTCTAGAACGCGTTGACAGACTTTGTGCTGTGTTTTTATACTATTTAACTGACCGAAGCACCTTCGTCTGAACACTGTGGGCAAATCTTTGCAGCTTGTGCCATAGTCTCAATCGTGCCTTATTCGTCGTACACTCTGTGTATATTTCTCCTTTGCATGTGGTTAAAGATATGATGTTTCATTGGACTTTTTTAATTTGAGTGAAAAATTGGTTGTGTATAAAGATAACGGACAATGATCCCAAATGGTTGTAACTAAAAATCGGTTCCCATGGTCGGACATTAGGAGGCATGGCCTAGTTGTTGATATATTATAATACTTGGGGAACCATTTGACGAAAGTTTAGAATACTCCAGGATATAGATATGAACTGAATCTTGCATGAAACATTTCACCTATCTTATTGCATGATGTGAAGTGCTGGCAGGAATGGCAGAGGTGTTGTCTTCCATCAGGGAAAAAGGATAAAAGCAATAACTGGTTACCATTTTGGTCCATAACATGAAAGGTAGGAGAAGCTTTAGGTTGTTAGAAAATAGTGATGGACCAGCGTTCTTTGGTGTAAATGCATGGTTTACAGGTAAAATTGGGAGGAATTAGTTTTGATTTTAATCAGGAACCATTAACTTGTTTTTGACAGGGGTTCCTGCTGGTACTTTGGTATGATGCTGATACTGAAAGATAGAGGCAATTCAGCACTAGATCATGGAGTCCTCTGACACCTCTGTTTATAAAAGAGAGGCTTAAGAACCAGAGGATGTGAAAGCGTTTGGCCAAACTGCTGCAATTTTTGCTACGGATTCCAGGCTCAGATAAGTTTATATCTGCCTGGAACAAAACCTTATTACTATACCTGGAAAAGGATTCTCCTGTATTGAATAACAACATTCCTCCAAAAAGAATAACAGAGTCCATATTATTAAAACTAAAAAACATT